>PVKP010012353.1:0-58583 GCA_004027715.1 Plecturocebus donacophilus | reverse complement strand
AAACAGGAGTTGCAATCCTAGTCTCTGATAAAATAGACTTTAAACCAACAAAGATCAAAAGAGACAAAGAAGGGCATTACATAATGGTAAAAGGATCAATGCAACAAGAAGAGCTAAGGATCCTAAATATATACACGCCCAATACAGGAGCACCCAGATACATAAAGCATGTTCTTAATGACTTACAAAGAGACTTAGACTCCCATACAATAATAGTGCGAGACTTTAACACTCCACTGTCAATATTAGAGAGATCAAGGAGACAGAAAATTAACAAGGATATCCAGGACTTGAACTCAGACCTGGACTGAGCAAACCTAATAGACATTCACAGAACTCTCCACCCCAAATCCACAGAATATACATTCTTCTCAGCACCACATCATACCTACTCTAAAATTGACCACACAATTGGAAGTAAATCACTCCTCAGCAAATGCAAAAGAACGGAAATCATAACAAACAGTCTCTCATAACACAGTGCAATCAAGTTAGAACTCAGAATTCAGAAACTAACTCAGAACTACACAGCTTCATGGAAACTGAACAATTGGCTCTTGAACATTGACTGGATAAACAATGAAATGAAGGCAGAAATAAAGATATTCTTCAAAACCAATGAGAACGAAGACACAACATACCAGAATATCTGGGATATATTTAAAGCAGTGTCTAGAGGAAAATATATAGCAATAAATGCCCACATGAGAAGCAAGGAAAGATCGAAGATTGACACCCTATCTTCAAAATTGAAAGAGCTAGAGGAGCGAGATCAAAAAAACTCAAAACCTAGCAGAAGACAAGAAATAACTAAGATCAGAGCAGAACTAAAGGAGATAGAGACACAAAAATCCCTTCAAAAAATCAATAAATCCAGGAGCTGGTTTTTTGAAAAGACCAATAAAATGGACCACTAGCCAGATTAATAAAAAAAGAAAAGAGAAAATAATCAAACAGGTGCAATAAAAAAAGATAAAGGGGATATCACCACAGATTCCAGAGAACTACAAACCATCATCAGAGATTAATACAAAAACTCTATACACAGTAACTAGTAAACCTGGAAGAAATGGATAAATGCCTGGACACTTGCATCCCCCGAGGACTAAACCAGGAAGAAGTTGAAACACTGAATAGACCAATAACAAGGGCTGTAGTTGAGCCAGCTAGCATCAAAATGGCAGGATCAAATTCACACATAACAATATTAACCTTAAATATAAATGAGTTAAATGCCTCAATCAAAAGACACTGACAACTTCGATAAAAAGCCAAAACCCATCAGTGTACTGTATCCAGGAAATCCATCTCACATGCAAGGATACACAAAGGCTCAAAATAAAGGATGAAGGAAGATCTACCAAGCAAATGGAGAGAAAAAAAAAAAACAAAAAAAAACAGGAGTTGCAATCCTAGTCTCTGATAAAATAGACTTTAAACCAACAAAGATCAAAAGAGACAAAGAAGGGCATTACAATTAATAGCCTACCAACCAAAAAAAGCCCAGGTCCAGATGAGTTCACAGCCGAATTCTACCAGACATACAAAGAGGAGCTGGTATCATTCCTTCTGAAACTATCTCAAACAATCTAAAAAGAGGGAATCCTTCACAAATCATTTTATGAGACTAACATCATCCTGATACCAAAACCCAGCAGAGATTCAGTAAGAAAAGAAAATTTCAGGCCAATATCCACGATGAACATAGAGGCAAAAATCTTCAATAAAATACTGGCAAACCGATTGCAACAGCACACCAAAAAGCTTATCCACCATAATCAGGTAAGCTTCATCCCAGGGATTCAAGGCTGGTTCAACATATGCAAGTCTATAAACGTAATTCATCATATAAACAGAACCAAAGACAAAAACCACATGATTATCTCAATTGATGCAGAGAAGGCCTGTGACAAAATTCAACAGCACTTTATGCTAAAAAATGCTCAATAAACTAGGTATTGACGGAATGTATCTCAAAATAATAAAAGCTATTTATAACAAACCCACAGCCAATATCATACTGAATGGGCAAAAACTGGAAGCATTCCCTTTGAAATCTGGCATTAGACAAGGATGCCCTCTCTCACCACTCCTATTCAATATAGTATTGGAAGTTCTAGCCAGAGCAATCAGGCAAGAAAAAGAAATAAAGGGTATACAATTAGGAAAGGAGAAAGTCAAGTTGTCTCTATTTGCAGATGACATGATTGTATATTTAGAAGACCCCATCATCTCAGCCCAAACACTCCTTAAACTGATAAGCAACTTCAGCAAAGTCTCAGGATACAAAATCAATGTGCAAAAATCACAAGCATTCCTATACACCAATAACAGACTTAAAGAGAGCCAAATCAAGAACAAACTGCTATTCACAATTGCTACAAAGAGAATAAAATACCTAGGAATACAACTAACAAGGAATGTAAAGGACCTCTTCAAGGAGAACTACAAACCACTGCTCAACTAAATAAGAGAGGACACAAACAGATGGAGAAACATTCCATGCATATGGTTAGGAAGAATCAATATTGTGAAAATGGCCATACTGCCCAAAGTAATTTATAGATTCAATGCTATCCCCATCAAGCTACCAATGACCTTCTTCAAAGAACTGGAAAAAACCACCTTAAACTTCATATGGAACCAAAAGAGAGCCCGCATAGCCAAGTCAATTCTAAGCAAAAAGAACAAAGCTGGAGGCATCACACTACCTGACTTCAAACTATACTACAAGGCTACAGTAATCAAAACAGCATGGTACTGGTACCAAACAGAGATATAGACCAATGGAACAGAACAGAGGCCTTGGAAACAACACCACACATCTATAACCATCTGATCTTTGACAAACCTGACAGAAACAAGCAACGGGGAAAGGATTCCCTGTTTAATAAATGATGTTGGGAAAACTGGCTAGCCATGTGCAGAAATCAGAAATGACCCCTTCCTGACACCTGTTATGTGGCAAGGAAAATGGCTTCAGCCAGGCTAAAATGTAATGGCTTCTCAGGCTCACAGGCTACGTGCAGGCTCACAGGCTAGTGATAAGGCACTACGATTAATCAGGCCAATGCCAGGTGCAGACACCAGCCTCATTTCAATGGAATTCAAGAACTCACCGCTCAGAGTCACATGGACCCTGAGAAGAAATCTCCTTGTCTCTAGCTGCTGGCCTTGGCTTCTGAACAAACTGCTTGCTTACTGATATTGGGAGTTTTCAGTGTCTCTAACAGCTGACCTTGGCTTCTGTACAAACTGCCTGCTTGCAAAGATCCCCAGTCCCCCCCGCCTGGAAAATCCCCAGCCCCCCAAAAGTGTTGTTTAGTGTAAAAGCCCAGTTCTCCCTCAACTTGGGGCCACGGGTTGGAGAGACATGAGTCCTCCATGGTCGCCGGCAATAAAGACCCTGCAATTCATCATACTTTTGTCTTGGTGCTGATCTTCTTATCTCACTAAAAATACAACATTTACACTAAAATTAACTCCAGATGGATTAAAGACTTAAATATAAGACCTAACACCATAAAAATCCTAGAAGAAAATCTAGGCAAAACCATTTAGGACATAGGCATAGGCAAGGACTTCATGACCAAAACACCAAAAGCATTGGCAACAAAAGCCAAAATAGACAAATGGGACCTAATCAAACTCCAGATCTTCTGCACAACAAAAGAAACAGTAATTAGAGTGAAGGGCAACCAACAGAATGGGATAAAAAGTTTTGCAATCTACCCATCAGGCAAAGGGCTAATATCCAGAATCTACAAAGAACTAAAACAGATTTACAAGAAAAAAACAAACAAGCCCATTCAAAAGTGGGCAAAGGCTATGAACAGACACTTTACAAAAGAAGATGTATATGAGGCCAACAAACATATGAAAAAATATTCATTATTACTGGTCATTAGAGAAATGCAAATCAAAACTAAATTGAGATAGTATCTCATGCCAGTCAGAATGGCGATCATTAAAAAATCTGGAGACAACAGATGCTGTAGAGGATGTGGAGAAATAGCGACACTTTTACACTGTTGGTGGGAGTGTAAATTAATTCAACCATTGTGGAAGACAGTGTGACAATTCCTCAAGGACCTAGAAATAGAAATTCCATTTGACCCAGCAATCCTATTACTGGGTATATATCCAAAGGATTATAAATCCTTCTACTATAAGGACACATGCACACGTATGTTCATTGCAGCACTGTTTACAATAGCAAAGACCTGGAACCAACCCAAATGCCCATCGATGATAGACTGGACAGGGAAAATGTGGCACATATACACCATGGAATACTATGCAACCATAAAAAACGAAGAGTTCGTGTCCTTTGTAGGGACATGGATGAACCTGGAAACCATCATTCTCAGCAAACTAACAGAGAAACAGAAAATCAAACACTGCATGTTCTCACTCATAGGTGGGTGTTGAACAAGGAGAAAACATGGACACAGGGAGGGGAGCATCACACACTGGGGTCTGTGGGGGGAAAATAGGGGAGGGACAGCGGGTTGGGGAGTTAGGGAGAGACAGCATGGGGAGAAATGCCAGATGTAGGTGATGGGGAGGAAGGCAGCAAACCACACTGCCATGTGTGTACCTATGCAACAATCTTACATGTTCTTCACATGTACCCCAAAACCTAAAATGCAATAAACAAAAAATATATATATTTATAAATAAAAGAAATTCAGAGATACCAGACATTAAAAATTAGAGATCATAACTTGATATAAAAGAAAGCAAACTAAATATGAATCCCAGCCTGGGTCTTCTCTTTACTGCTTATGTTTTGACAGAGGTCAACTTTTAACACTCAGCTACTTTGTCCAAGAGGAAAGTGGTAATACTGATCACGCCTGCAAGATTTTAATAAGGACCAATTGAAAAATGTGCTTGAGCCCTTTGTACACTGTTAAGAGCTTTACACATTGACTATTCCATGTTAAGTGCACTGTGTGCTGTAGACTCCATGTGAGTTTCACTCAATTTTAAAACATTGCATCTAGAGATTCTGACATGAAGAAGGGTAAAGGGCAAGAGAGGCTGCCTTTCACTGCCTCAAGAAGACTGATTTGTTTGCTTAGCCTTAGCAACAAATAATAGGTTATTTTGGAATTTCAAAATATATCACAATATCCTTTTCAAATTACACCTAAGATGCCGATGTGTTCCCTTCCCCCACCCCATCCCCCTTTGACTATCTGCTCAAATCAGTGAACAGTTCTTTAGGAGCTTACTCAGAGACAGCTGTAGTTTTAGGGGGAGGCCTTCTAGAGTCAATGGCACTTACACTGGGCACTTTGGAAAAGAAAGAACGGTTTCCCAGACTAAGTCAACGACATAAGCAAAACCAAGGAGATGGCAAGAACATTGAGTATACAGGGAAACAGCTATAAAAATATTCTAAGACCATTTTAAAATGTAACCCAAAAGATAACATTTCAAAATGATTCTCTCTGAGAAGTGAGTTCAATGAGAATTTTTGTTCTTTACAATTCCCAGCTATTGTATTTTACTCTTTTTCTTTCTGAAGAAATAATCTAATTAAATCTATTACTTTGAAGGCAAAGATAAAAGTCAAAATGATCACATATAAAGTCTTTTATAAGAATTCTATTCTCTCCTAACAGAAGGCAGCCTTAATTTGGCTGAATGTAATGGTAATTTTTTTTCTTTTAAGTAAGAGCTTTGTGTAAGAAATAGTTATCCAGCTCTTCTTTTGAAAAATGCCTCAGCCAAACTTTTAGAATAAAAGGAAAATGATCCTTTTAGACATACATAGGCAGCAGAGTAATTCGTTAAGGTGCTTCATTGTTTTAGCAGTGAACCAAGAAGATGTACGTTGATGGGAAGGAAAGGACAACGAGACGTTTTCCTTTACTGCTTTCTGTAAAACAAATTTGTCATTTTGCCAGGCTTGATACTATGAGATGGACAAAGCCTTTCTAGTGACATTTGGGATATAAACTACTACCACACATGTGGATGGCATCTGTTAAATCTCCACATTCAATATAAACGCTACATGTGTTCCTCTTCCTCTCTGGAAGGTTCTAGGAGTGCCTGGCAAGAGTAGGTTGCTGAATGGAGTCCAGAACAGAGCTCAGCAACTCTCCTAAGTCAAAACAGTGCCTTAATGATGAGTCCCGAGGCAGATTTCAGGAATGTAGAACATTCGGTGAGTTTGCATATTGCACTAGGAGCCTCTTGTTTGCTTTGCGGATTAAACCAAAGCCAAGAGCATCCTGGGGAGCCAACAACCTTGGGTCCTAACACAGCTCTTCAAGAAGTCCTCTTTCATTCATTCACTTACAAATGCACATCAGATTCCCACTCTGTGAAGTACATCATGCTGGGGGCTGGGGAAGACAAATGAGTTTAAACACACAAATCCTTGTTCTAGAGGAGTTTCATTTGTAGGGCAGACACCCAGACTTACAAATAGATAGAAGGAAAGTAGAAGAAAAATCAATGACATGAGAAACATTCATTCTACCTTTCAACAAATTTTATGAATCATTGCCTGCCAGACACTCTGCTTGCCTTGCTAAGGAGTTGAGACTTCATCCTGTGAGCACTGGAAGCCATTAAAATGTTTAAACAGAGACTAGCATGTAAAGATTGTGCACTTAAGAAGGGTCGGTCTCTTGTAAAGGAATATTAGCATTAATACAACCAAATAAAAGTTGTTTCAGTAATCAAGGCAAAAGACAGTACGTCTGAGGAGTAGCAGTAGAGAGAAGGCAGCAAGATTAAGGAAGTACCATCGGAGAACTTTGCCAATAATTAATTAGATGGAGAAGGGGGGAAAGGAGGGAAAACCCCTGCTGCAGGAACTTCACAGAAGAAGGATATGGGCCTATGTTTGCAGGACATCTGGACATAGCATTGGGAGATTAAACTGGTATCCTACTTCCAGTTAAGGCAAGAAGTGAAGAGAGCTTTCAGTGAGAAGTTTAAGGATCCTGAGTTTAAGAACTTTAACTTCTTAAGTTTATGAACTTTCAGTGAGAAGTTTAGGAGAGTTTGCTTACTATACAATCAGGCAATGTTATTACAATAGCTCATGAGCCATTCGGGAATCAAGACATCAGTTTAGTAGGTTTTGGCCTGCATCATTTTTAATTTTTAAAGCAGCTTTGTTGAGGTATAATTTACACACCATAACAATTACCCATTGTAAGCATACAATTCAGCGATTTTTGGAAAATTTAGTTACAAAACCATTACCACAATCCAGTATTAGGACATTTCCAACACCCCAGAAAGTTTCCCCCTGCCCATTTGCAGTCCATCTCTGCTTCCATTTTTAGCTATAGACAACCACCAGTTTGCTTTCTGTCTCCTTTAAGTGTGTCTTTTCTGGATATTTCATATTTTATTTTTATTTTCTGGTGTGATCTTGACTCGCTACAAACTCCACCTCCTGGGTTCAAGCAATTCTCCTGCCTCAGCCTCCAGAGTAGCTGGGATTACATGCGTGTGCCACCACTTGGGGCTATTTTTTGTATTTTTAGTAGAGACAGGGGTTTCACCCTGTTGGCCAGGCTGGCCTTGAACTCCTGACCTAAAGTGATCGACCTGCCTTGGCCTTCCAAAGTGCTGGATTATAGGTGTAAGCCACAGCACCTGGCACTTCTGCATATTTTATATTAATAGAATCACACAATAAATATGCAGTCTTTTGTGCCTGGCTTCTTTCATCTCTTTCACTGGTGTTTTTGAGGTCCATCCACGTTAACTGTGTATCAGTACATTCTTTTTATTGCTGAATAGCCCATTGTATGGATACACTGTATTATGTTATCCAGCCACCAACTGACAGACATTTGGATTGTTTTCAGTTTGAGGTTAATATAAACAATGCTGCTATGAACATTTTGTATAAGTCTTTGGGTAGAAATATATTCCTACTTCTTTTGAATATATCTGTAGGAGTGGAATTGCTGAGTCATATGAAAAGCTTATATTTAACTTTTTAAGGAACTGCTAACTTATTTTCAAAGTGGCTGTACCACTTTACATTTCCACAAGCAATGTATGATTCTTTTAGTTGCTTCACACCCTCCAGTTGGTATTGTTAGTCTTTCCGAGTATAGTTTTTCTAGTGGGTGTGTATGTAGTGGTATCTCACTGTAGTCTTAATTCCTCTCATGACTAATGTCGTTGAGCATATTTTCATGTGCTCATTGACCATTCATATATGTTCCAATCTTTTGTGCATTTTGTCATCGGATTCTTAATCTGATTATTGAATTATGAGAGTCCCTGATATATTTATTAGATATGTTTAAAAAAAAACTGTAGCAAAAGTAAATTTAACAGTTTAACTGGGCAAAGAATGATTTGCGAATTGAGCAGTCTCCTGAGCCAGAGTAGGCTCAGACACTCCAGCACAGCCACGTGGTGGAAGATTTATGGACAGAGAAAGGAAAGCGATGTACAGAAAACAGAAGTGAGGAACAGAAACAGCTGGATTGGTTACAGCTTGGCCTTTGCATTATTGGAACACAGTTTGAATGGTTGGCCACCTTTGATTGTCTAAAACTTGGTGATTGGCACAAGAGGTGGCCACAGTCTGTATACAACTCCATTCAGGCTATAACGCACTATGATGCATAGCTCACGAGGTACAGGGAAACCTTTAGGCCAAACTTAAAATATGAAGGAGGCAGCTTTAGGTTAAACTTGATTTAACTGATATATGATTAGCAAATATTTTCTTCTAGTCTGAGGCATATCTTTTCATTTTATTGATGATGTCTTTTGAAGCACAACAATCTTTAATTTGATGAAGTTCAATTTATCAATTTTTTAAAGAAAATGTATCTAAAAAACTTTCTGTCCAACTCAAGGTCATAAAGATTTACTCTTACATTTTCTTCAAGAAGTTTTTTTTTGAGATGGAGTCTCACCCTGTCACCCAGGCTGGAATGCAATGGTGCAATCTCGGCTCGCTGAAACCTCTGCCTGCCGGGTTCAAGTGATTTTTCTGCCTCAGCCTTCCAAGTAGCTGGGATTACAGACATGAACCACCATGTCCAGCTAATTTTGGCATCTTTAGTAGAGATGGGGTTTCAGCATGTTGCCCAGGCTGGTCTCGAACTCCTGACCTTGTGATCTGCCCACCTCGGCCTCCCAAAGTGCTGGGATTATAGGTGTGAGCCGCCATGCCTGGCCCTTCTTCAAAAAGTTTTATAGCTTTCACTGTTACATTTAGGTCTACAATTCATTTTGAGTTAAATATTGTATATGATATGAATAAGGATATAACTTTATGTTTTTGCATGTGGATATACAATTGTCCCACAATCAATATTTTTTTAGAAAAGAGAAGATACCAAAACGCATTGCACATTATTTTACTAAAGTTGTATATATTCCATGTGTTTTCTGAGTTGTGAAAAAGGAAAGGATTTGTTTTGTTGCTTTGTGCTTAGAATATCTTTAAAGCTTCTGCAATATGGCTTTCAGAGTTTATGGAGCAAAGATTTGGGAAGAAAGAAACGGAGGAGGTAGGGAGCATTTGAGAGCTATGGTCATGAGAGAGGAAGCCCAGTCAGGTATTACATTGAGGACAATGACCAAGCATAGAGTGATGTGAGCTGGTGACAGTCCTATAATGGAGAATTCGGGCTCTGGATAAAAGCCAGCCAGAAGAAAAAAAAATCTGTTAAAGTGCAATGAAGGTAAGCTGGGAACAGTTGCATGCACCTGTAGTCCCAGCTACTTGGGAGGTTAAGGCAGGAGAATTTCTTGAGCTCAGGAGTTGGAGAACAACTTGGGCAATGTAGTGAGACCCCCGCTGTGCCCAGCAAAAAAAAAAAAAAAAAAAACTACTGTATCATGAGAAATTAGAATACCGGGGCTATCCCTTTGTGCTATCTTTCTTTCCCAACTCAAATAATCTGTGTTGGCATTTAATCCCCGTTAGTACTAGCACGGTCTTCACAAAGTTAAGCTAAGGTAATGGCAGTCTCATGTAAGAACTGTAACTACTCCAGCTATAATTTAAATTATTTTCTAAAAGTTAATTTCAAGCTTGGAGGCCAAAAAAAAATCATAAGTGCATGTAGGTGCATGTATTCTTACAGTTCATAAATATGTTTTTTAAAAATCCTCATTTGACATCTATAGCAAATATAAAAGTCCACCATTATCTTGCTTTTCAACCTTGAAAAGTGATAATTTCCCAGGCCTTGATTGCCTTACCTGTAAATTAAGAAATTTTGGCCAGTCTAACTTTCTTTCACTACAGTAGAAACATGACTATTTTAGGCATTCCCACAGACATCTTCCATGTCAATTATATTCCCTAATACAAATTAATGTCCAAGAACAATAGATAAATCCATCCACTGGACAGAAAAGTGTGATTATAAGAATAATGACCACCCATATACATCTATAGAAATACACCTTTCTATTAAAAATACAAAAATTAGCTGGGCATGGCAGCAGACACCTGTAATCCCAGCTACTCAGGAGGCTGAGGAAGAGAGGTGCTTGAACCCAGGAGGCAGAGGTTGCAGTGAGCCAAGATTGTGCCACTGCACTCTAGCCTGGGCAACAGAGTGAGACTGTCTCAAAAAAAAAAAGAAGAAATGCATCTTTCTTTTTAAACTTTTAAATTCTCAAACGCATTAAATATATTGTATTTTCTTATACAATTAGTTTGTAACAGATGTATTTTTTTTTGTCTCAGGCAGTGTGCACGTAGTCATTTATTTATTCAACAAATACTTCTTATCACACGCAAAAGCACTGCCTTGGGTTCTGTAATGGCACAAATACCTGAAAATGGTCATCTTTGATCTAATGAGAGAGAAAGGACAGGAACACAGGTAAGTATGGTACTAGACAGCACATGCCATCAATAGAGCAGGGTAGTCACAGACAACAGCTACAATAAAGTGCAAGGGATGGAAGAATCATTTCCAAATGTGTTGAACAAGACCCCAGATGGCAGGATCTGAGAAAAGTCCTTTGCATCACAGTAAGCACCTGCTGCCAAGAATCATGCAGACTATCTGAAGGTTAGATCAACCTGGTGGAAGAAGAGCAACATTATTTGTGTCAGTGTGACCCCATGATCCCAAACAGATCTAACTTTGGGTCCATAATCTTTGACGCTGATCCTCAGAATGTTTCAGGGCGTTTTCTGTAAATGACCCTGCTGTTGGCACAACATCTATTGCCTAGTATCATCTTTTTTGGCTGTTAGTTTAGACTCAGAGCTACATCATAGAAGTACAGGAACTGCATACAGAGGTTTAAAAATATTTACTGTAAATTGGAATAAAACTTAGGAAATAGATGATATTTTCATATGCCATTTTAAATATCACATTTCCTCTTTTTTTAAGCTGAAATAAACCATAACTTATTTGAATATCTTTAAAGAATAAGACATAGCTTTCTCCTAACTTATTTTTAGCCTGAACAATGTTTTTTCTAAATCCATTTCTGAAAGGAGGTAGAGACAACTTATAACAAGCATATGTGTGAACTTGCGTAAATATTCACAGTGTATAGTAGGAAATAGTGCTGTCGTGAGAGGCCAGGACTTGGAGTGAATGTCTAGTTCTGACATTAACTAATTGTGAAGCCTTGAACGAATTGCTTTATTTTACTAAACTTGAGTTTTCTCAGCCACAAAATCAGGTTGAAATAAATGATCTCTAAATCCCCTTCTAGTTCTAATAATTTTTGTCTATATTTGTATTTTTTAATTTTATATAATGGTAAATACCCAAGCTTTTATAAATTTATATTTACTCTGCAGTGCAAATACTGGGGAAATTTCCTTAAATGGAAGCAGATAAGCCTGGAGGACAGCCTGCATAAATAGATATGTGGGATAATATGTGTGTTTTTGCCTGGCAGAGCTGAAGACCGAAGCTCAGTGACTCTCTTTTGGCCCTTGTGTCTGCATCGGTATTAATCAAACGATTGGATTAGCTCTAAACCCTTTGCAAATCAACCTAACTCATCTGCAAATGTGGAAATTTTGAGGAAGCAAAATCGTCTGAGAACTGTAAATGGAATATGAGTTAATTCCTCAATAATACAAAAATAATTTTTCTCACAATAATTGAAAAATCTAGGCAATTAAAAAGCAAACTGAACCCACAAAACACAAGTGGCATTGAGTGGAAAACAAAGTTCTTTAACCCAGGACATTTTCCTGGGTGTCCCGAAACCATCCCACGAGCAGCTGTCTCCTCTGCCTACATGCAAGCCTGGTCCTATTTGTAGGTTTCAAAAGAAGCAACACAAATGTTTCATCAATGTTTTTAGCCCTGGATAGCACTGCGCTAAGAGATTATTTTACCATGAGTCCTAGTTGAGAAAATGTTCCTAATTTAGAAGAGAGATTCTAGGACACAGTGCCTAAGGAAAACAGGTATCCCCACAGCAACTGCTTCTGAACATGCTGCCAGATTCCTGAGGATTGGTTTGCTTTAAGTGATATCTGGAGCACCCCAAGCTGAGAAGATCTGTCATGGGAAACTGCCCAAGCAGATGTGTTACTCAGGTTACTGAGTTTGTGCTGACCCAGAGGCAGGAAGGGAGGGGTGAGTCTTCAGGTTACTCTAGGACAAGGGCTGTATTAGTCCATTCTCAAACTGCTATAAAGACATACTTGAGACTGGGTAATTTATAAAGAAAAGAGGTTTAATTGTTTCACAGTTCCACCAGGCTTGGGCGGCCTCAGGAAAGTTACAATCATAGCAGAAGGGGAAGAGGCACATTTTACGTGGCCGCAGGTAAGAGAGAGAAGAGCAAGCAAGAGCACGGAAAACTGCTTTGTAAAACCATCAGATCTTGTGAGAACTTACTATCATGAGAATAGCATGGGAAAAAGTGCCCCCCACGATCCAATCACCTCCCTCCCGGTGTCTCCCTAGACACATGGGGATCGTGAGGATTATCATTCAAGATGAGATGTGCGTGGGAACATAGCCAAACCATATCAAGGACCATTACCAGTTCTGATGGCAATGGGCCATCTTTATTTCCCCAAATCTACTGGTTGATGTGGAGTGAGCAATGAAGCCGAGAGTACAAGTCATTTGGTGGAGAAGGTTGTAAGAGATAAGGCCCAGAGGAGTGAAGAGTTTTAGACATAAAGCAGAGCTTAAGGACATGCTAGTGGACAGAACACAGACTTTGAAGCCAGTCAGCACCAGGTGTTCATTTTGACTCTTCCACTTTGTAACTGCCTGGCTTTGTGTTTTGGATTCCTCGTCTGAAAATCAGAAATAAAAAATCCTACCTCATAGGACTTTATGAAGATGACATAATTTGTAAATTGTTTCAAATACAAAGTGCTTTCAAAACATGTTATTTTCCTCCCTTCACTGCCTCTAGCACACTTATGGGCTGAATTATGTTTCTGTACTCACAATTTGTGTGTTGAATTCCTAACCCCCAGTATTTTAGAATGTGACTATATTTGGAGATTGGGTTTTTAAGTTAAACTGAGATCATGAGAATGAGCCCAATTCTAATATGACAGGTGTCTGTATAATAAGGAGAGGAGATTAAGACACAAACACACACAGAGAGAAGACCAAGTGAAGACACAAGAAGAAGATGGTCATCTACGAGCCAAGGAGAGAGGCCTCAGCAGAAACCAACCCTGCTGACACCTTCATCTTGGACACATTAGCTTTCAGAATTTTGAGAAAATGAATGTCTGTTGCTTAAGCCACTCGGTCTGTGACACTTTGCTATGGCAGCTCTAGAAAACTAACACAGATACCATATCCTATCCCACCTCCAGCGGAAGGACATATGATAAAATCTAGCCATTGCAAGGAGAGAAATCTAACTATCAGCACCTGTAGCTGGGAGGTAACTTATTTTTAGAGAACTCTAAGCTCATGACAAACTATTTGATGTGTACTATGTGAAGAAAAAACAAATATTGTGAATGCAAAGTTAGTCTACAAGATCCTAGCAAGATGTAAATTTCCAATAAAGCATAAATTTTCCTTATGAATAAGATAAAATAAAATTTTTAGAGGAAGGTGTGGTTAAACCATTTATATATAAAACCAAACATTATCAGAATTACATGCTGAAGAGGCTAAAGTATTTAGTTATTGTCACTATTATCGTAATAATGACTAATAGTGAAAAGAAGAATCTTTAACTTTAAAATCTGGATGTGTTGGTTTAATAGGGTGCTTAAACTTGAGCACTATGCAAACATGATTAGTTAACTGGGGGCCTTTTTCTCCAAGTTCAACTCATTGAAAACTCTCACTAACCTTACTGAATGCTTCCTGGAAGGAAGACAGGTGAATAGGATACACAAGGAATGGCTTTTGAAGAACTATCTTCCCATCAAAGACATTTCAGTGTTAAATAATAAAATGCCCTAAAATACTTTGCTAAGGCTCCAAAGAACCAGTAATGAGCTTTGGAGGTCTGTGGTCTCTTGTTCTGATTTGGCTAAGTAGATATTATTATAAAAACTGAAACCTGTTTTATCTCAGTGATTGTAAAGTAAGGCTGGAATGTAAATTCTCAATGAACACAGATTATCTTCAAAAGAATGCCACTACTATTCCCTCTAGCCTGAATTTAGGAGAATATGAATCATTGAGATTGAACAGATGTTAATAGTTTGCTGTATTTGCTTCAGAAAGAAAGAAGAAGAAAGAATGAGAAGGAAGGGAAGAGAAGGGAGAAGAGGAAAGAAAGAAAAAAGAAAAAGAATGAAAGAAAAAAGTAATAAAGAAAAAGAAAAAAGAATGAAAGAGAAAGAAAAAGAAAGAAAGAAAGAAAAGAGAGAAAGAGGAAAACGAAAAGAAAAACCAGCTTCCTGTTTCAGTTTTAACGTGTAAAGTGCTTGTAAGTCATCACTCTGATTCTCACAAGAGAAAAGCTGAACAAACTGAAAATCAATGACTTTTCTTAGATCTGTCAGAGAATTCAGGTCACAAGGCAAACTACGTTCACAAAACTAGAAAGACAGACAAATAAAGAAAATCAAAGGAAGATTGGTTTACCAGGAGCAGAAGCTGCTGGAGTCAGTAACTAATAGAAATATTAAATGGTAATTTTCATAAATTCCAGGAGGCTGAGTGTGGTCTACCTTAAGAGTTAAAAACTCCTGGGTTTCCAATCTTAGTAAAGTCCCCCACATTTGTTGGTTTTACCTCCAGGAATTGCACCATGTTCTCTGGTGAAGATCAGAGAAAAATCCCTTCCTGTTTTAGGAAGGAGGGGAAAGTAACCCTTTTGAAATATGCCCCTAAAAGTAACCATTTTGAAATACACACAGAGTGTTCACCAAAGTAGTTCTTGGAAACAATTTTGCGATAGCCTTATCTGACCCAAGAAAAGGACAATTAGATAACTCTAGCCTCCACCTTCACCTCCAACTCCCAGCTTTCTTGTATCATAAAGGAGAGGGAAAAAATGGCTAAGAACACTTCAGAAGGTCAAGCCTAGGGATTCAGGCCAACTAAAATATTGAGATTGAATCATAAGATTATAGAACACTTCCCCACCTCAGCATCTTACACCACATCCACAGGACTCTATTATGGACAATGGGTTACAACTAAGAGAACTGTAAGACACAGACTCTGTTTAAGGAGTTCATAGGAAATCCAAAGACAACAGAGGAGAGAAATAAACAAGGGAACTGGAGGAAAGGGAATCCTCTGGCACCCATAGCCACAGCAAACATTAAACATGCTCAGCTCCTAGCCAGACTAACATAGAACCTCACATTAAAAACCTAGTGACCTCAGTTCCTGTTACCCAATACTCTATAGCTGCCTTTCATAAAAAATTACCAGTCATAATAGAGGTAAAAAAAAAAATAAACTGAAAAGAAAAGGCAAGCATCTGAATCAGACTCAGATATGACATAGATTTTGAAATATCAAATAGGGAATTTAAATATAACTAATATGTGAATGGCTCTAATGCAAAAAAGTAGACAACATGCAAGAACAGCTAGATGGATAATATAAGCAAAAAGAAGGAAACTTATTCTATGAGGCCAATGTTACCCAAATGTCAAAGCCAGAAAAATGATTACAAGAAAGGAAAAAAAAAAAAGCTAAGATATAGAAATCCTCAGCAAAATGTTAACAACTGAATCCAACAGAGGCCTAAATGTTAAATGCAAAAGCTATAAAATTTCTAGAAGATAACAGGAGAAAATCTAGAGGATCTTGGATTTGGTGATGAATTTTTAGGTAAAACATGAAAAGTACAATGCATAGAAGAAAAAATTGTTAAGTTGGACCTTATTAAAATTAAAAATTTCTATATTACAAAAAGCACTGTCAATGAGAATGAGAAAACAAGCCACAAACTGGAAATAAATATTAGCAAAACACATATTTGATAAGGGACTTGTCCTCAAAATATACAAAAAAATTCTTAAAACTTAATAATAAGAAAACAAACAACCCAATTTAAAAATGGCAAAACATTTGAACAGACACTTCACCAAAAAAGACATACAGATAGAAAATAAGCATATGAAAAGATGTTCACATCACTTTTTAATCTGAAAATTACAGATTAAAATGAGATACTACTACATGCTTATCAAAATAGCTAAAATCCCAAACACTGACAACATCAAATGCTGGAAAGGATGTGGAGCAGCAGGAACTCTCATTCATTGCCAGTGGGACTGTACAAAGACATGATCACTTTGGATGACAGTTCGGCAGTTTCTACAAAGCCAAACATAGTCTTTCCATACAATCCAGCAATGATGCTCCTAGATATTTACACAATTAAGCTGAAAACTTACAGCTATACAAAAATCTGCACAGGTATATTTACAGCAGCTTTACTAATAATTGCCAAAAACTGTAAACAACCAAGATGTTCTTCAAAAGACAAATGGATAAACAAACTGTGGTATAACTGGACAAAGGAACACTATTTAGTAATAAAAATAAACAGGCTATCAACCCACAAAAAGACATGCAGGAAATGTAAATGCATATTGCTAAGTGAAGCCAGTCTGAAAGCAGGCTCCATACGGTATGATTCTAATTATATGATGTGTAGACAAGGCAAAATTATGAACACAGTAAAAAGCTGAGTGGTTGTCATGGGATCAGAGAAGGGTGAAAGGGATAAATAGGTGAAACACTGGAATTTTTAGGGCAATGAAACTATTCTGTATGATACTGTAATGGTGGACATGTGACATTATTTGTCAAAACTAATATAGCTGTACAATACGAAAAGTCTGCCTTAACGTAAACTATGGACTTCAGTTAATAATAATGTATCAATATCAGTTCATTAATTATAACAAATGTACCACAGTAATGCAAGATGTTACTAATACAGAAACCTGTGAGGGGGATGGTGTTATATGGGAACTAACTGTGCTACCTGCTCAAATGTCTCTACAAATCTAAAACTGTTCTGAAATATAAAATCTGTCCAAATAAGAGAGAAAAAAGAAGAAAGGAGGGAAGGAAGAAAAGAGAAAGGGAGAAAAGAAGGGAGGAAAGGTGCAGAGGGAGAAACAAAGCATTATAAATACAAATAAAGTTCCCAAAGTCCACCTCTTCTTTTTCCTCCCTCCCAAGAGGTAATCATGGTCCTAAAATGGGAATGTTTTTCCATGTATCATTTTATACTAGTAACACATCTTTACAAACAGTGTATCATATTATTTTGGTGCTTTACAATTTTATATATATGATATACTGAACATATTCACGATTTTCAACTACATTAAGGATAATTTACATGCAAAATGAAATAAATTAATTTTAGGTGAGCAATTTGATGAGTTTTTGATAAATGTATGCAGTTGTATGACAATCATAACAATCATGACATAGAACATATTCATTGCCCCTAAAAGTCCCCTTCAACCTCTTTACATCACCTCACTCCACCATCATCTGGCTCTTGGCAATCACTGGCATACTTCCTATCATTATATTAGTTGAGTGCAAAAGTAATTGTGGTTTTTTGCTTGTTGGAATTTGGCATTTGATATTGGAACATACTTAAATAAATGTGGCTACATCTCACAACATAAAGTGAGAAATGTGTATTGCATCATTTTAATATGCATTTCTCACTTTATGTTTTCTTGCTAATGACTTATTACTTGCTGTTTATATTAGACTATGGAAATGATGTTAGATAAATGGCAGATTTGAGCGATTTTCTTATTTGAGTTTAAAATGGTTCATAAAGCAGCAGAGACAACTGATAACATCAACAACACATTTGGCCCCGGAACTGCTAATGAATGTACAGTGCAGTGGTGATTCAAGAAGTTTTGCAAAGGAGAAAAGAGTCTTGAAGATGAGGAACATACTGACTGGACATCGGAAGTTGACAATGACCAACTGAGAGAAATCATTGAAGCTGATCTTCTTACAACTACATGAGAAGGTGTCAAATACCTCAATGTCGACCATTCTATGGTTGTTCAGCATTTGAAGCAAACAGAAAAGGTGGAAAACCTTGATGAACAGGTGTCTCATGTGCTGACTGAAAATTTTTAAAAATCGTCATTTTGAAGTGTTGTCTTATTCTACACAACAACAACAAACCATTTCTCAATCGGATTGTGCTGTGCAATGAAAGATGGATTTTATATGACAACCAGTGACGACCAGCTCAGTGGTTGGACTGAAAAGCTCCAAAGCACTTCCCAAAGCTGAACTTGCACCAAAAAAAGATCATGGTCGCTGTTTGGTGGTCTGCTGCTGGTCTGATCCACTACAGCTTTCTGAATGCCAGTGAAATCATTACAATGGAAAAGTATGCTCAGCAAATCAGTGAGATATACCGAAAACTGCAATGCCTGAAGCTAGCATTGGTCAACGGAAAGGACCCAATTCTTCTCCACGACAATGCCCAACTGCACATTGCACAACGAATACTTCAAAAGTTGAATGAATTCGGCTCTGAAGTTTTGCCTCATCTCCCATATTCATCTGACTTCTCGCCAACCAACTACCACTTCTTCAAGCATCTTGACAATTTTTGGCAGGGAAAACACTTCCACACTAGCAGCATGCAGAAAATGCTTTCCAAGAGTTTGTTGAATCCTGAAGCAAGGATTTTTTTTGCCTCAGGAATAAATAAACATATTTATCGTTGACAAAAATGTATTGATTGTAACGGTTCTTGTTTTGATTAATAAAGATGTGTTTGAGCCTAGTTGAAATGATTTAAAATTCAGTCTGAAACTGCAATTACTTTTGCACCAACCTAGTTTTGCCTTTCTCAGAGTTTTATATAAATGGAATTATACAGTCTATAAGCATTTGTTTCTGCTTTCTTTTACCTAGCATAATACTTAAAACACTCATTCAATTGTCTGTATCAACAATTTATTTCTTTATGTTTCTGAGTGGTACATCTTTGTATTATTCCTCCACAAGTTCTTTATTCCTTTACCTGTTGATGGACATTTGGGTTCTGTCCAGTTGTGGGCTATTAAGAGTAAAGCTGCTATAAAGATTATGTACAAGTGTTTGTATGGGCACATGCTTTCATTTCTCTTAGGCAAAACCTAAGATTGAAATGGCAGCATGGTAGAACAGGTTTATGTTTTTAAAAAATCTGACAGTCTTCCAAAGGTGTTCCAGGTTATGTTCCCACAGTACATGATCATTCCAATCGCTCTGTTCCAGGTTATGTTCCCACAGTACATGATCATTCCAATCGCTCTGTTCCAGGTTATGTTCCCACAGTATATGATCATTCCAATCGCTCTGTTCCAGGTTATGTTCCCACAGTACATGATCATTCCAATCGCTCTGTTCCAGGTTATGTTCCCACAGTACATGATCATTCCAATCGCTCTGTTCCAGGTTATGTTCCCACAGTACATGATCATTCCAATCGCTCTGCTTCCTCACCAACACTAGGTATGATTGGCCTTTTTAATTAGAACTTATGGATGTTTAGTGATATCTCATTGTGGTTTTGATTTACATTTCCTTTATAAGCAGCAATATTGAGCACCTATCTTATATGCTTATTTTCCTTCTCTATATCTTCTTTAAGTGTCTGTTTAAATCTTTTGCTTATCTTTATTTGGGTTATATGTCTTATTATTGAGTTGTATGAATTATTTATATATTTCAGATACAAATTCTGTATCTGAAAATGTTTGAAAATATTTTTCTTAGTCTGTGGCTTACCTTTTCATTTTCTTAAATTTCTTTTGAGGACTAAGAATTTTTAGTTTTGATGAAATCCAATTTATCTGATTTTTTCTTTTATACTTTGTACTTTTGTGCCCTAATTATAAAATTTTTTTTTCCAAAAACTGATGTTTATTTTCCATCAACCTTATTTCCATCTTGCTTAGGAGCCTGTGGAAAATGGCTTAAGACCACTCAGTGGTTTTTCCTACCCATTCAGTGGCCCAAGCCGTGGGAGCTGTGGACCAGTCTCCCATGGCAGACTGAGTGCTTCAGTCTATAGTATGGACCTGCTGAATAGACAGAGGGGGCACCTGTGACCTGCACACCTTCAGAGCAGGCTGCAACCTCAGGCTAAGTAGCAGTGCACTCAGGAGCTAGGGCAGTCCCTTCCTCCTTAGCCTCAGCTTTTTTAGCAGCAGACTGCTCTTTCTTTTCAATCTCTTTGAGACCTCTATAGATGTAGGGATCAGGCATGACTTCATATGGGTGTTCACAGGAGATGGTTCCACGCATGTGCAGAACTTTTCAGGCTGCCATCCACCACATCAGACCCACTGAGTGAGCGCCCTTGTTGCTGCAGGGAATGGCAATGTTCACAGCACAGAGCAGAATCTGTATGACCCAAAGCAATGATGGTAAGCAGGTTAGCATAAGACACCTCTGTGAGAGGCTTGTGGTCAGCCCTGGGATCAGCAATCGCCTAAAGCCATGGCTTCCAGAAGGCTGCCTGGATCTGATTAGCGAAAGTTTCAGGAGTGAAACAGTCAGCAATAGCAGTGACTCCAGTGACAGCAGCAAACTTCAGTGCAGCCCACTGACCAGCATTCTGGAAGGGACAACACTGTCATCAGCAGAGTTTTCAATGGCAACAATAGTGCAAGCTGCCAGCAGAAGCTACTCTCAGGTCCTCTTCAGATTTAGGAAGCAGATACTGTCACTTCTCCTTTTATAGATGTGTGCTGTTCCATTTGGAAGTCAAGGTTGGTGCCACCTGATTGGGTCCCTGCTGCAAGAAACTTGGGGACATCCTCCCCTCTATTTGCAGGATATCAAGAGCTCCAGACATTGTGAAAGTTTCCCTTTAAGTTACAATGGAATCCAGAACAGTGTCATATGGGCCCTCCTCTGGGTAGCACAGAAAGCCTAATTATGAAAACTTTTTCTAACTTGTGACTGCTTGGATTTTCTCTTATGTCTTCTAGAAGTTTTATACTGTTAACTCTTACCTTAAGGTCTTTATCTGTTTTGAATTAATTTTTCTACATGGAGTGAGGTAAAAATAAGGGTAATTTTTTAGCATATAAATATCCAATTGTTCCAGCATCAATTGTTGAAACAATTATCCTTTCCCCCATTAAATTCCCTTTGTACTTTTGTCAAGAATCAATTGACTGTGATTATTAACAGATTTCCAGAAGGAAGAAGTGAGAAGCACAGCAGCCTACTGAGCATAACAATTGTTTTACTACAAAAGTTTAAAAACATAGTTCTCTAAAATTTGTGCAAATTGTTCTGAGGGCATACAGCAAACAAAGAAACACTTATTCCAGAAAATCTACTAAATCTTAGTAACAGCAGAGTGTGTGTTGATAAAAGAAAAGTTTCAGCTGAATTAAATTTAAAGGAGTTTAATTGAGCAATGAATGATTCTCACATTGAGCAGGCCCCAGAATCACAGCAGATTCACAGAGACTCCAGTGCAGCCATGTAGTGGAAGAAGATTTATAGACAAAAAAGGAAAATAAGGTACAGAAATTGGAAGTGAGGTACAGAACAGCTGGATTGGTTACAAGTTGGCATTTGCCTTATTTGAACACAGCTTGAACACTCAGCAGTGTATAAATGGTTGAAGAATGGCCACTGGAATTGGCCAAGACTCAGCTATTGCTACAGGTGCATACTCCTAAGTTAGGTTTTCAATCTTGTCTACCTATTGAAATAGGTTGCAGTTTGTCTACAAGGATGCAAATAAAGAAGTACAGAGTCCTCAGGCCATATGGGGCTCACTTTAACAGTGTCCTCTGAGCCACCACTGCGTCTTCCCTCCCCACCTCCAAGCTCTGTCTTATGAAAACACTGCTCTGGGGCCTCAATTTCAGGCAGTGCAGCCAAGAATATGATACAGGGGATCCCTTTCCCTTCTGTGTCCCAGAATAGGCCTACAGTTTCACTCCAGGAATGCAGGCTGCTGATGTTTCTCGCCTCCCCTGTGATGAGAAGCTTTGTTCTTATCATACATGACCTCCTGCAGAAGCTCTTTTACACAGAAGTTTCTATCATACATAGCCAAAAGGGCTGAGGCTCCCATCCTAGACCCTACTCGTAGGGTGGAAATACTATTTCAGAACGAGCAGACTGAGAATACTGGGGCTCCAGGTCCTACTCCTGTCATTCCTAGGGCAGAAGTTCCACAAGGAGAAGGCAAGCTGAGAAGGCCGGAGGTTATCATTCTCCCTCCCTCCAGCATCCAATAGAGCAGGGATGTCACCAGGATAAGGAGGCTATTATCTGCACCCATGCTCCTGTGCGATCTGCAAAGTTCCTGCCCTAAGAGAGCAGTAGCCTTTACTCAGGACAAAGCTCTGTAGCTCTGCCCAAGGGAAATGACTCATAGGAAAATGGTGTAGAGAATTTCATGCCTAAGGGTGTTGTAAAAATAGTGGAGATCTTAAATTATGGTGGACAGGAATTAAGAAGGCACTTAGATCCAGCAATCCCACTTTTTTTTTTTTTTTTTGGACGGAGTTTTGCTCATTACCCAGGCTGGAGTGCAATGGCACAGTCTCGGCTCACTGCAACCTCCACCTCCTGGGTTCAAGCAATTCTCCTGCCTCAGCCTCCTGAGTAGCTTGGACTACAGGTGTGCGCCACCATGCCCAGCTAATTTTTGTATTTTTAGTAGAGACAGGGTTTCACCACCATCTCTTGACTTCGTGATCCACCTGCCTGGGCCTCCCAAAGTGCTGGGATTATAGGCATGAGCTACTGAGCCTAGCCCAGCAATCCCACTTCTAAGTATATAGCCAGAGGAATTGAAATCGGCATGTCAAAGAGACATGTGCACGCTCATGTACATTGCAGCATTAGTCGCAATAGCCAAAATATGGAATTAACCTAAGTGTCCATCAGTGGATGAATGGGGAAAGACAGGGTACATGTATACAATGACATATGATTCAGCCTTCAAAAAAAATACAGTTCTGTTATTTGTGACAACATGGATGAATCTAGAGGACATTATGTCAATAGAAATAAACCAAGATGAATACTGTATGATCTCACTTATAGGTGAAATCTAAAAAAGTTTAACTCCAAAAGTAGTGAATAGAACGGTGGTTTCCAGAAGATAAGGTGGGGGAACAGTTGAGGAGAAAAGGGAAAATGTTTGTTAAAAAGAGCAAAGTGTTAATTTGTTGATGAAAAGAATCAAACTCGAAAATATTCTAAGATACTCATGCTGAGCCAACTAGGAGCAACCATGGCCCATGACACAACCCTCAGGAGGTTCTGAGAACATGTGCCCAAGATGGTTGGGGCACAGCTTGGTTTTATACAATTTAGGGAGGCATGAGACTTCAGTCAAATACATTTAAGAAACACACTGGGGCCTGGGATCCAAGATGGCCAAATAGGAACAGCTCTGGTTTGCAGTTCCCAGCAAAAATGCAGAAGCCACTGCAGGTGATCCCCAGGCAAGCAGGGTCTCAAGTGGACCTCCAGCAGTCCTACAGCAGAGGGGCCTGACTGTTAGGAGGAAAACTAAGAAACAGAAAGAAATAACTTCATCAGCAACAAAGAGGACGTCCACTCAGAGATCCCATCTGAAAGTCACCAACCACAAAGACCACAGGTAAATAAATCCACAAAGATGGGAAGAAACCAGCACAAAAAGGACGAAAATACCCAAAACCAGAACGCCTCTCCTCCTCCAAGGGATCACAACTTCTCACCAGCAAGGGAACAAGGCTGGATGGAGAATCAGTCTGATGAATTGACAGAAACAGGCTTCAGAAGGTGGGTAATAACAAACTTCTCTGAGCTAAAAGATCATGTTCTAACCCTATGCAAAGAAACTAAGAACGTTGAAAAAAGGTTTGATGAAATGCTAATGAGAATAAACAGCATAGAGAGGAATATAAATGAATTGATGGAGCTGAAAAACACAACATGAGAACTTTGTGGAACATACACAAGTTTCAACAGCTGAATCAATAAGCAGAAGAAAGGATATCAGACACAGAAGACCAACTCAATGAAATGAAACGAGAAGGCAAGATTAGAGAAAAAAGAGTGAAAGGAAATGAACAAAGCCTTCAAGAAATATGGGATTATGTGAAAAGACCTAATCTGCGTTTGATAGGTGTACCTGAATGTGACTGAGAGAATGAATCCAAGCTGGAAAACACTCTTCAGGATATTATCCAGGAAAACTTCCCTAACCTAGCAAGGCAGGCCAACATTCAAGTCCAGGAAATACAGAGAACACCACAAAGATATTCCTCAAGAAGAGCAACCCCAAGACACATAATCATCAGATTCACCAGGGTTGAAATGAAGGAAAAAATGCTAAGGGCAGCCGGAGAGAAAGGTCGGGTTACCCACAAAGGGAAGCCCATCAGACTCACAGCAGATCTCTCAGCAGAAACCTTACAAGCCAGAAGAGAGGAGGGGCCGATATTCAACATCCTTAAAGAAAAGAACTTTCAACCTAGAATTTCATACCCAGACAAACTAAGCTTCATAAGCGAAGGAGAAATAAAATCCTTTACAAACAAGCAATTGCTCAGAGATTTCATCGCCACCTCAGGCTTGCTTTACAAGAGCTCCTGAAAGAAGCGCTAAACACAGAAAAGAACAACCAGTACCAGCCACTCCAAAAACGTGCCAAATGGTAAAGAGCATTGACACAATGAAGAAACTGCATTAACTAATGGGCAAAACAACCAGCTGGCATCAAAATGGCAGGATCAAACTCACACAGAACAATATTAACCTTAAATGCAAACAGGCTAAATGCCCCAATCAAAAGACACAGACTGGCAAATTGGATAAAAAGCCAAAACCCATCCATGTGCTGTATCCAGGAAACCCATCTCACATGCAAGGATACACAAAGGCTCAAAACAAAGGGACTGAGGAAGATCTACCAAGGAAATGGAGAGCAAAAAAAAGCAGGAGTTGCAATCCTAGTCTCTGATAAAATAGACTTTAAACCAACAAAGATCAAAAGGGACAAAGAAGGGCAGTACATAATGGTAAAATGCAGCAAGAGCTAACGATCCTAAATATATATGTGCCCAATAGAGAAGCAACCATATACATAAAGCAAGTTCTTAATGACATACAAAGAGACTTAGATTCCCACACAATAATAGTGGGACACTTTAACACTCCACTGTCAATATTAGACAGATCAACGAGACGGAAAATTAACAAGGATATCCAGGACTTGAACTCAAACCTGGACTGAGCAAACCTAATAGACATTTACAGAACTCTCCACCCCAAATCCAAAGAATATACATTCTTCTCAGCACCACATCACACCTACTCTAAAACTAACCACATAATTGGAAGTAAATCAATCCTCAGCAAATACAAAAGCACAGAAATCAAAACAAACAGTCTCTCAGACCACAGGGCAATCAAATTAGAACTCAGAATTCAGAAACTAACTCAGAACTGCACAACTTCATGGAAACTGAACAACTGGCTCTTGAATGTTGACTGGATAAACAATGAAATGAAGGTAGAAATAAAGATGTTCTTCAAAACCAATGAGAATGAAGACACAATCTACCAGAATCTTTGGGACACATTTAAAGCAGTATCTAGAGAAAAATTTATAGCAATTAATGCCCACATGAGAAGCAAGGAAAGATCTAAAATCGACACCCTATCTTCAAAATTGAAAGAACTAGAGGAGCAATGTCAAAAAAACTCAAAAGCTAGCAGAAGACAAGAAATAACTAAGATCAGAGCAGAACTGAAGGAGATAGAGACACACAAAAAAAAACCCTTCAAAAAATCAGTAAGTACAGGAGCTGGTTTTTTGAAAAGATCAACAAAATAGACCACTAGCCAGATTAATAAAAAAAGAAAAGAGAGAATAATCAAATAGATGCAATAAAAAAATTATAGAGGGGATATCACCACAGATTCCACAAAATACAAACCACCATCAGAGATTACTACAAACAACTCTATGCACATAAACCAGTAAACGCAGAAGAAATGGATAAATTCCTGGACACTTACGAAATCCCAAGCCTAAACCAGGAAGAAGTTGAAACCCTGAATAGACCAATAACAAGGGCAGAAGTTGAGGCAGCAATTAAGAGCCTACCACCCAAAAAAAGCCCAGGTCCAGATGGGTTCACAGCCGTAATCTACCAGACATACAAAGAGGAGCTGGTATCACTCCTTCTGAAACTATTCCAAACAATACAAAAAGAGGGAATCCTCCCCAAATCATTTTATGAGACCAATATCATCCTGATATCAAAACCTGGCAGAAACTCAACAAGAAAAGAGAACTTCATGTCAATATCCATGATGAACATAAATGCAAAAATCTTCAATAAAATATTGGCAAACCAATTGCAAAAGCACATCAAAAAGCTTATCCATCACGATCAAGTAGGCTTCATCCTGGGGATGCAAGGCTGGTTCAACATAGATGAGTCTATAAACGTAATTCACCACATAAACAGAACCAAAGACAAAAACCACATGATTATCTCAATAGATGCAGAGAAAGCCTTCAACAAAATTCAACAGACTTTTATGCTCAAAACTCTCATAAACTAGGTATTGACGGAATGTATCTTAAAATAATAAAATCTATTTATAACAAACTCTCAGCCAATATCATACTGAACAGGCAAAAACTGGAAGCATTCCCTTTGAAATCTGGCACTAGACAAGGATGCCCTCTCTCACCATGCCTATTCAATATAGTATTGGAAGTTCTAGCCAGAGCAATCAGGCAAGAAAAAGAAATAAAGGGTATTCAATTAAGAAAGGAGGAAGTCAAATTGTCTCTATTTGCAGATGACATGATTGTATATTTAGAAGACCCCATCATCTCAGCCCAAACACTCCTTAAACTGATAAGCAACTTCAGCAAAGTCTCAGGATACAAAATCAATAGGCAGAAATCACAAGCATTCCTATATACCAATAACAGACTTCAAGAGAGCCAAATCAAGAACAAACTGCCATTCACAATTGCTACAAAGAGAATAAAATACCTAGGAATACAACTAACAAAGAATATAAAAGACCTCTTCAAGGAGAACTACAAACCACTGCTCAACGAAATAAGAGAGGACACAAACAGATGGAGAAACATTCCATACTTATGGTTAGGAAGAATCAATATTGTGAAAATGGCCATACTGCCCAAAGTAATTTATTATAGATTCAATGCTATCCCCATCAAGTTACCAATGACCCTCTTCACAGAACTGGAAAAACCACCTCAAACTTCATATGGAACCAAAAGAGAGCCCGCATAACCAAGCCAATTCTAAGCAAAAAGAACAAAGCTGGAGGCATCATGCTACCTGACTTCAAACTATACTACCAGACTACAGTAATCAAAACAGCATGGTACTGGTACCAAAACAGAGATATAGACCAATGGAACAGAACAGAGGCCTCAGAGGAATTGCCACACATCTACAACCATCTGATTTTGACAAACCTGACAAAAGCAAGCAATGGGGAAAGGATTCCCTGTTTAATAAATGGTGTTGGGAAAACTGGCTAGCCATGTGCAGAAAGCAGAAACTGGACCCCTTCCTGACACCTTACACTAAAATTAACTCCAGATGGATTAAAGACTTAAACATAAGACCTAACACCATAAAATCCCTAGAAGAAAACCTAGGCAAAACCATTCAGGACGTAGGCATAGGCAAGGACTTCATGACTAAAACACCAAAAGCACTGGTAACAAAAGCCAAAATAGACAAATGGGACCTAATTAAACTCCAGAGCTTCTGCACAGCAAAAGAAACAATCATTAGAGTGAACTGGCAACCAACAGAATGGGAAAAAATTTTTGCAATCTACCCATCTGACAAAGGACTTATACCCAAAATCTACAAACAACTAAAACAGATTTACAAAACAAAACAAAAAACAAACCCATTCAAAAGTGGGCAAAGGATATGAACAGACACTTTTCAAAAGAAGACATATATGAGGCCAACAAACATATGAAAAAATGCTCACATCACTAGTCATTAGAGAAATGCAAATCAAAACTACATTGAGATTCTATCTCACGCCAGTTAGAATGGCGATCATTAAAAAATCTGGAGACAACAGATGCTGGAGAAGATGTGGAGAAATAGGAACACTTTTACACTGTTGGTGGGAGTGTAAATTAGTTCAACCATTTTGGAAGACAGTGTGGCGATTCCTCAAGGACCTAGAAATAGAAATTCCATTTGACCCAGGAATCCCATTACTGAGTATATATCCAAAGGATTATAAATCATTCTATTATAAGGACACATGCACACATATGTTCGTTGCAGCACTGTTTATAATAGCAAAGACTTGGAACCAACCCAAATGCCCATAGATGATAGACTGGACAGGGCAAATGTGGCATATATACACCATGGAATACTATGTAGCCATAAAAAATGATGAGTTAGTGTCCTTTGTAGGGCCATGGATGAACCTGGAAACCATCATTCTCAGCAAACTGACACAGGAACAGAAAATCAAGCACTGCATGTTCTCACTCACAGGCGGGTGTTGAACAATGAGAACAGATGGACACAGAGAGGGGACCATCACACACTGAGGTCTGTGGGTAGGGACTAGGGGAGGGACAGTGGGGGTAGGAAGTTGGGGAGGGATAACATGGGGAGAAATGCCAGATATAGGTGATGAGGATGGAGGCAGCAAACCACATTGCCGTGTATGTACCTATGCAACAATCCTGCACGTTCTTTACATGTACCCCAGAACCTAAAATGCTATCATATATATATATATATATATATATGAAATACATTGGTTTGGTCCAGAAAGGCAGGACAACTTGAATTGTTGCTTCCAGCCTATAGGGAAATTTAAAAATTATATGGTTGACGGTTGAGTTTGTCTATTTTAAACTCCTTTAAATTTAATTTGGCTGAAGTTTTTATTTTATCAGATGATGTGAGAAGCAGGATCTGAAGTGGAGTTTCTAGCGACCCCCAGAAGTGCTAAGTAAACATGCAAGGTACTGGCAGGAACTACATGCATCCAATGATCTCTCAGAGTGGTTGGGGATTGTGAGTAAGCTCCCTCTCGGATTTTGGAGCTACACAGATTTGTGTTTTAAGCTCTCAAGTTGCAGACTGCCTGGGTAATGGTGGTCTGCCTCAGTAATAGTGGACTGCCTCGGCAGTGGCGGATGCCCTTTCCCCCTCAGAGCTGGACCGTCCCAGGTCCAGCTGTGCTTGCTGTGAAACTCTCATCCACAGCGTTTCAGATTGCTGGTCTTTGTGGGGGGGGGGACTCACCGAGCCAGATCACCTGGCTCCCTGCTTCAGCCCCCTTTTTTTCAGTTGAATGATTGACTCTGTCTCCCAGGCGTTCCAGGTGCCAGTTGAAACAGCCGCCCAGATTTGAGTGAGTTTTTATGCGGAGACCTGCTGCACTGGCTGAAACAGCCAGGCTGAAACCTGTGGTGCTTCTCCACCCGGGAATCTCCAGGTCTGTGGGCAGTAAAAACTCTTTTGGAAATGCAGAGATCACTCACCCTCTGTGTTCTCGCTGGGAACTGCACTCCAGAGCTGTTCCTATTCGGACATCTTGGATCCTCCCCACATTTGGCCTTTTCTTGCTGATTAATTTCCTCTCAGTCTTTCATTGTTTTTCCCCAAAGCACTGATTGAGCCTAGCAATGGCCTTTATGTTCTATATTTCTTATCCTCTTTTTCTCTATCTCTAAAATGCCTCACACATTTTACCTGCCGGTAAATTACCTTACATCAGTATAACCTCTCAGTTCAACATGGTAAAATTTTTAACAAATGCATGATGCTACATGCCAAGGTCTACCAGTAAGTACCAGCTGTTAAGTGATCATCATTGCCAGCTGCCTGCAAGTGATCTACCTCCAAGATTTCATTTTAGAGTCTGCTCTCTCAGACTACTTCTGGCACTGTTACTAGACAGGTTTCCCAAGCAGCAGACTCTGGTAAAAGATTTGTTGACGAGTGTGTTAGGGCGTGCTCAGAGAAGTGAAGAAAATAGGATGTTGGCAATAAGAAAATTTGAACTTAGATGCAATCAATAAAGATCTCAGCCTATCTTATGGTCCATTCTGGAGCTATGATAGCTCTACAGAGTTGTCCAGAATTGGGGCAAGGAAGATAGGCCTTTATACCTTTACATTGACCTGTCATTGGATGAGGGCTGTTACAAAGAAGGGGCTTGACCTTAAACAGTGGTGGTCACTTCAGCTGAGGGAACATGACAGAGAAGGGATCAGCTGGCAACAATATATTGCCAACACTCCTAGAAGCTGGGAGATTGAGTGCTTCTGTCCTAGAGGCAAATATTTGTGCAGCATATTGTGGCATCTACGACATTCATCTTGCCAGAACCCAAGCTCTTTGTATTTTATTTCTCTGCTTTCCTCAACATACAGTTTCTGCTTCATGGTTTAAGGTGGCCTCTAAGAGGAGTGGAGATGATTACTCACTTATGCAGGAAAGGCAGAGAAGCTAATATAGGTGCAGGTGAGGGTGTAATTTGGTGAGGGGAATATGAGGACATTCAAGTCTCATGTCTTTCTTTTTGGAGAAGCATGATTCAAAGTAGTTGACTGAGATTTGAGGAAGGAAATCTGAGGAGAAAAGTATCATGAAATGCTCATCTCAGGGAGTGGAGGGGCGGCTTCCTAGAGAACCACAGATGACTGCTGGGCATTATTGACAGATGTTTTAGGATTTGTGGTCATTAATTAAAAAAAAAAAAAACCCTAGTAATACATTTGTGCAAACAGCAGAAACCCACTGTAGCCATCTTAAGAACAAAATGGAATTTATTGGAAGGATTAGATAGTAAGAAGAGGTTAGTCCACACGCCACTACTTTCACACAGCAAATGAATGCCAAGAGTACTCACTGGCCCTGCTAGAGTCACAAAAGGTTCTGACTTCAGAAGAGAGTATCTGCTTGGCAGCGTGTGGCCCTTGTAGGAGGGAAAAGAAAGGCTTTGGCAAGAAAGCTATTCATCTTTCTGAGCAAGGCTACACAATAAGAGATTCTCCTTAAGGCAAAATTGTATTCCTGCTTCACAGATGTGGGGAGTAGGAATACAGAAAGCAAACCTTAGCAATTCCCCACAATGAGCTCCCAGCAGTTTATCATCTATAGTCAGGCATATCCACAGCTCACTTTCCCTAATTTAGCGTGTCAAAGAAGAAAAGTAAGGACACCAAACACAGGAACAAATGATCAATAACACAGCTTTTCTGTGTAGGGACATTTTCATAAGTGCTTACAGAGCGCTTTATGGAAGGAATCCAACAGTATATGTCAAAAGCCATTTAAAAGTACATACCATTTGACCTAACTGTCTAAAAATGGTGAAAAGGATCAATATGTTTTTATATTCTTTAAATTTGGTTTAGGGGTGGTCATATTTATTTTTAACTCTTCGGGGATTAAAAAAAAATCACAAATGAAGATATTGTTGTTATGCCCCACAGTAAGAAAATCACCTTTAGCACTGAGCTGTGGTAATAGGCCAACTATGTTTTGTGTTAATTCACTTTTATTTTTCAACAGAGCAGAATTTGCTTTAGGGGGTACTTTAATTTAAGCAAGTCTGTTCATCAAGATCACACTGTGTGATCTATACTTTACCATTGTATCCATCTTCTAAATGGCAAATTATGAGGATGATGAGAATGTGGACACATTGGATATACAAGAAAAAATTCCACTGACTAATAGTTGTTGACAAACATGATTAGGATATACTACATGATTTCCTGTTAATTCTACCATTTTTCAGCATCTGCTATGTGTCCTTACTGGAGCTGGTCTAGGGAAGGTAGAAGACACAAAGATAAAATAGATACAGTTTCTAGTCTAATAATTTCATAAGTTAGTGGATAAAACCTGTTCTTTTTCAGAGAACCTCCGCTGCAGGGCTGCTCTTTTCTTTTGCTGCCTTTGCACGTGATTCCTAGAACTTCAGCAGCCATGTTGTGATAGGGAGGCTGCAATCATGAGACCAGAAAGCCCCATAAGAATGAATGGGTAGAAATATAGAAAGAGTCTGGCTCCCTGGTGACATTATTTAGCTGCTTGCATCAACACTGAGGCCACTGATCCTTTATGAAAACAACAAATGTCATTATGATTAAGAATAGATCTTCATTTTCTTACAGCTCAAAGTGTTCCTCAACGTTCCACATGAAACTGGAAGGCTAGAGATTTTTAAATCTGAGGATATAGTTAAAAATTTTACATTAGGTTTAACTTTTCCCAGTAGTAACTTGCAAAAGGTTGAAATCATTTTATCCAATTTCTATGGCACCATTTTTGTTGCAGAAAGCCTCTTTCTCATGTGGGTACATTATATCCGAAAAGATACTGAGGGTGGTGCTTTTCCTAGGGTAAGTTTAGTATTCCCACTGATTTGCAGGGAAACATCCAAGTGGATGCTTGAAGCCAAGGATAGTACCTGTGTTAGAGTCCTCTAGAGGGACGGAACTAATAGGATTGATGTATACATAAAGAGACGTTTATTAAGGAGTATTGACTCCCACCGTTACAAGGTGAGGTCCCACAATAGGCCATCTGCAAGCTGAGGAGAAAGGAAGCCTGTCTGGGTCCCAAATCTGAAGACTGTGGAGTGTGATGTTCAAGAGCAGGAAGCATCCAGCATGGGAGAAAGATGTAGGCCAGAAGACTAAACCGGTCTAGTCTTTCCGTGTTCTTCTGCCTGCTTTTATTCTGGCCACACTGGCAGCTGATTAGATGATGCCCATCCAGATTGAGGGTGGGTCTGCCTCTCCCAGTCCATGGACTGAAATGTTCATCTCCTTTGGAAGCATCCTCCCCCACACACCCAGGAACAATACTTTGCATCCTTCAATCTAATCGAGTTGACACTCAGTATTAACCATCACAGTACCAAATCCTGTTTACACTGTTTTTTTCCTATATATACCTGATGTAAAATTTAATAAATTAAGCAAGCAAAATATTAACAACAATAACTAATAATAAAATAGAACAATCAGAGCAATATACTGTAATAAAAGTTAAATGAATGTAGGCCAGGTGAGGTGGCTCACGCCTGTAATCCCAGCACTTTAGGAGGCGAGGTGGGTGGATCACCTGAAGTCAGGAGTTTGAGACCAGCCTGGCCAACGTGGTGAAACCCTACCTCTACTAAAAATACAAAAATTAGCCAGGCGTGGTGATAGGCAACTGTATCCCAGTCACTCAGGAAGCTCGGGAGGCAGCAGTTGCAGTGAGCCGAGATGGGGCCACTGCTCTCCAGCCTGGGTGACAGAGCAAGATTCCACCTCAAATAAACAAATAAAATAAATAAAAATAAAAAAGTTATGTGAATATGGTCTCTCTTTCTCAAAATATCCTACTGCACTGTAATCATCTATCTCCAGACCACAGCTGACCATGGATAATTGAAACAAAAACTACAAATGGTGGTGAGGTTGGGGGGAATACTGTAAACTAGGCATATCAATAAGGGTAAAACAAAGCTAGCCAGAAGGCAAAGTTGGAGATTTTTCTCTCTGCTATTAGGTAGATAGACATATTTTCAGCACTGTCCTCAGAATAAATTAATTAAAAGACTATGCTAAATGTTTCCAAGTCTGGTTCTGAAATAACTCCTTCAATTAGAGATTATTTTTAGCTTCCTTAAGATTTTCTAATCTATTTTTTAAACTTAAATGAAGAACTTTTACATTTTTCTGGAGTTTCAGGCTATTCTCCTTCTGTAGATGTCACTTAAAGGTAGATAAGAAGAGAGGTAGATGACGACTGAAATTCCTAATTTCACTTCCTCTTTTTGGTTTTCAAATTAATGAGTTGTGTACAACTAGGTGTGTGGGAAAGAAGGCGCTTCGATGTCCTCCCTGGTTGTGTGGTATTTCACACTTGCCCCTTCACACAGCAGGCTGGAGCCTGCATAATTTTCCATCAGCGATCTGATTTGGCCCATGTGAACTTCACCACCTGTCCACATTATTAGTGGTTTTTGCTTGGGAAGGCTTCGCATTTCCTTCATGACTGGAGGTAACAATACTAAAACTGTAGGAAATAAAGTAATGGGCCTGCTGATATGTTTAATGGACTTAATAGCATTGAAAATGAATGTGCTTAATGCTCATTTCATTCATAGTTGCCCTTGGCATGATGGATGGAAGGACTGTGCATTTATGCAGAGGGAAAAAATGGCCCAAATGTCACGTGAGTTTGAAGCAGTAGAGTGAGAGAGAAATATTACGGCAGCATTATGAAATCTCAACTCCAATCCATCTTCACAGGAAATAATTACATTAGGTGAGAAAAGAGGCAGCCAACCCGGAGGCTGGTGCTGGCTTAAAGGAATTCGATTCATTTGTTGAAAAGCAGAAATTCTGAAAGCCTGTGCTGAGTGAATTATCTCACGAGCAAGACCAATAATAGCATAAAAAGAGAAAGTTCTGAGACATGGCAAATTCCAAATTGGGGAGCTCACATTTTCTTTCACAGCTTTCTTCCTAGTTCTATAGTTACATTATGGGCTGTGTTCTAGAGCTTTCCAGTGTCACCCTCTTTGGTCTAATGTTCCTTAGGCCATTATTCATCATAGGTAAGTGGATTAATTAATTCAGGTCACTACATCATTATGAACCAGCCCTATACAAAACTGTTTTAAAGAAACTCTCTGAAGAAAAACCTCAAGGGTCATCAGCAATTGGAAATCTCAGTGCCACTGTGGCCCTGGCAGAGCTCTCAAGGCTTTTCCCGTGCTATCTGGACGTGGGGCTGGTGTGGGGAGACAGCACTAATGTTCTGAACTGTGAAGATAAAATTCACTGTGACGATGGACCTCTTTAGTACATTCCACTGCCTCAGCTTTTTAAGGGCTGTAGGGCAGGACAGCAATAGTCTTTCCTCTTCCATCAGGGGCCCAAACACCACCAGGGTCCTAGACAGGAGAGGGGGCTACAGAATAGGAAGTCCTCAGAATTAGAAGCAAGCTGTGGGCACCAGGAAACACTTTCCTCACTGATAGCAAACATCCATGTGGACATGAAATGGTCAATGGGTGGGCCGAGAGACATTGACTTGCTCACCAAGTACCAGCATCCAAAGTGGCTAGGACTCCCCATCATGGTCTTACTCACTGATATGGTTTGGCTGTGTCCATGCCCAAAGCTCATCTTGAGCTGTAGCTCCCATCATTCCCACATGTTGTGGGCGAGACCTGGTGGGAGGTAATTGAATCATGGGGGCAGATCTTTCCAGTGCTGTTCTCATGATAGTGAAGAAGTCTCATGAGATCTAATGGTTTTATAAAGGTGAGTTTCTTTGCACACGCTCTCTTGCCTGCTGCCATGTAAGACATACATACCTTTGTTTCTACTTTGCCTCCGCCATGATTGCGAGGCCTCCCCAGCCATGTAGAACTGTGTGTCCACTAAACCTCTCTCCTTTATAAATTACGCAGTGTCAGATATGTCTTTATTAGCAGCATGAGAATGGATTAATAACACTCAGCCTTGCAAGGTCCTGTCTTTCCCATCAACTCATGCAGGGGTTTGTGATGCTTACTGCAGAGGAGAACTTTTAAACAATCCCTCCTTAGGATAAGTAACAGTAATGTGACCATTGGGATTTTTGAAAAATTCCATTTTAAGCCAAGGAATATAGGGCACAATGCTTCACTATTCTAAATGTTCTCCACATTTTTAGTGTAGCCGTAGCATCTAAGCATTTGCATTTACTAACAGCTGCTCACCCCCAGGTCTTAAATCATTCTGTATGAGTTCAAGTTTTTGAGGATCCTGAGGACTTTACTTGGTGACAGTTAATTCAGTAATTTTAAAAGTTAAGGAGCTGGGCGCAGTGGCTCAAACCTGTAGTCCCAGTACTTTGGGAGGCCACGGTGGGTGGATTGCTTGAAGTCAGGAGTTCGAGACTAGCCTGGCCAAAATGGTGAAATCCCATCTCTACTAAAAATACAAAAAATTAGCAGGGCTTGGTGGCACACGCATGTAGTTCTAGCTACTCAGGAGGCTGAGGCAGGAAAATTGCTTGAACTTGGAAGGCAGTGGTGGCAGTGAGCCGAGATAGCACCACTGCACTCCAGCCTGGGTGACAGAGTGAGATTCAGTCTCAAAAAAAAAAAAAAAAAAAAGATTAAAGAATAAAGAAAACAAATTAGTGAGTCTTCTTAATTGTTCTGGATAATCTGAAGAGAGCCCAGCTACCAAAGCTTCCCAAAGCCCAGTTCTTTCATTGACTGCCCCACCTCACTTAAATAATTGATTTTACAATTTACCTCTGATGCCATAGTCTTTGAGCTTTTCCCCTGGAACAAATTTATAAGGTAAACTCTCCCAGATGAAAATAAAATTTCATTTACCAACTTTATCTTTTAAATAGTTTATTGATACTCTTCTTTCACCTCTCAATTTAGAAGATCTATTTAAAAGGAGAGATAAATATAAATTACAGATGAATAATATTCTTTTCTTTTAGAAATTACTACGAGGAGTTTCATTTTGTTGACATCTAGGAAAGAAGTCATCCCTCAAATTTTAATTTAGTAATATTTCTCCCTTTCTTGGAATCAAGGAGTAGCTCAAATTTGGCTTACTGCTTTCTAGTTTCTGGCCCCTATAGTTACCAATTAACATGTTTGAGGTTATAGTTGCATAGATCAAAAATTTAGAAAGGGATTCTCCATTATCAAAAATATGTAGTTTAGTGGAAGGTGACAGAGCCACTTTAAGGGCAGCAATTGTTTCTTTAGGTATCAAACATAAGCACCCTGTTTAGCAATGACATAACAAAGCATAAGCAGTTAAAGTGGAAAGATGAATGGGTAAAACTTTACCAGTTAAACTAAATTTTTTAAATGATCTTTTAAAAAGGGGCTGGTTGTGCTGGCTCATGCCTGTAATCCCAGCACTTTGGAAGGCTAAGGTGGTAGGATCACATGAGTCCTAGAGTTTGAGCCCAGACAGGGCAACACAGAGAGACCCCATCTTTACCAAAAAAAAACATTATCCAAGTGTTGTGGCACACGCCTATAGTTGAGACGCTAAGGCTGGAGGATCACTTTAACCTGGCAGTTCAAGGCTTCAGTAAGCTATGATTGCACCATTGCACTCCAGCCTGGACAACAGAACAAGACCCTATCTCAAAAAAAAAAAAAAATGTATGTGGAAGTACTATGTGTTTACTATTTCATTCTCTCAATTGTCATTTGAAATAGGCATTGGTAATTCCATTTTACAGATGAGAAAACAAGACTCAGATTGTTTAAGTAACCTTCCCAAGGACACAGAATCGTGAATGGCAGGTCTGGAACTAGAGTTCCAGCAAGCTCAAGCTCACTGTCTTTCCCCTCCACTATGTGTCTGTGCATAGGAACAACTACAGTAAAATCAACCAAGACAATTATCTCTTGTCACGGATATTTTATACATTAAGGGCAGAAAAATTATCAGCAGCTTCTACTTGAAGAAAATCCACTTTGTCTGATCTGTCCTTCATCGCTATACTGCTACCTTCTCTCCTTTACCTTGCCATCACCATATAAGACATATGTCTGTGGCTTAGAATCAATCTCCTGCAGGAAGACAATATCCTTGGCTGAAGAAATTACATCAAAATATTAACAGTAGTTGTATTAATTTATTCCTTCTTGCTATATTTGTGTATTTTATAATAAAAGTACACTTGTAAGAATAAAAGTCTTAGGCTGGGTGGGTGGCTTACGCCTGTAATCCCAGCACTTTGGGAGGCCAAGGTGGGTGGATCACCTGAGGTCGGGAGATCGAGACCAGGCTGACCAACATGGAGAAATCCCCGTCTCTACTAAAAATACAAAATTAGCCAATTGTGGTAGTGCATGCCTGTTATCCAGCTACTCGGGAGGCTGAGGCAAGAGAATCACTTGAACCTGGGAGGCGGAGGTTGCAGTGAGCCGAGATCGTGCCATTGCACTCCAGCCTGGGCAACAAGAGCGAGACTCCACCGCACAAAAAAAAATAGGTCTTAAATGTACATTCTAATTTATCTTCTTAAAAATTTTAAAATTGACATAAAAATTGTATACATTATGTGGTGTGACATGATGTTTTGACTAAATCAAGCTATTTAGCACATCCATTTCCTCACATATTTATCATGTTTTGGTAGTGAAAGCATTCACTTTTCAAGTATGCAATGCATTCTTATTTGCTAGAGTCACCATGCTGCACAGTACATCTCTTGAACTGATTCCTCCTAACTGAAATTTGGTATCCTTTTACCAACATCTCTTTGATTCCCCCTCTAATTTTTTGAATTAAAACTATGCCTTTAACATGGGAAAATAAAGAATTAAATGCACTATTGCCATAAAAGAGTATTTTGGGGAAATCTACTAGCTATAAAAGCCCAACTTGTAAAACATCCCAATATGCCAACAATCAGGATGAATTTAGCTGTCATCACTTACTCAATTAAATTTTCTTCACAGTTTTTTAATGTACTACCATGTGTCTTATGGGGACATGTGACCAATGCTAGGTCACATGTCCTCATTCCTCATTCTCTAGGAATCAAGCTTGTCTTGTTTAATCCTGCTGGCCTTACCCTTCCTACTCTTCCTAGTCCTTCATCTGCCGCCAAGGTTTCCCCGGGACAGCGATGGTCTGATTTTGTTTATTCTTGCTATTATGCATCTATGCTATGCTACTATGCATAAGGCCAAATTATGCTCAGGAGTTACAGAATTGTTTCTTAAACACACACATGTGCACACACACATACACGCACACATGTGTGCACACACATGGACACAAGCAAATGTGGACACATACACACATACAGACATGTGCACACACGTGCATGGACACACATCATGCACACACACGCTTGTACACACACACACATTTTTTCTCTTATTAGAAAAGTAACATTTTGGAAACCTTAGGGAAAAAAATTGATAAACCAAAGGATAAAAACAATGCCACACTGAATTTCACACAGAGCTGTCTTTGTGGGTATCTTTTCATTACTTTGCCTATTTGTGTGTGTGTTCCTGTGTGCATGTGCACATGTGATCATAAAAAACTGGACATAATTCTCTGTTATCAAAAAGTCCCAATTTAAAATTGAATAGTTCGGTCTAAGTTTAAAATGACATTTTAAGATATGGCTTATTATGCCATGATTGCTTTAAAGATGACCCCTCTACAGCTTAGGCTTTCACAAAATATTCCAGCAGCTCCCATGAAATATTAAAAACCCATTCTGCCTCTTCTAAAGGAAGGCACTTTGATTTTCTTAAATTCACTTTAATGCTTAAAATACGAGCTTCCTCCCTTTCCCCCAGTGTGGCCACCATCATCAGGATGTACCAAATCAGGAAGCTTCTCAATTATTTCGACCTATACTAACACTAACCTCTTTTTGGAGGAAGTTACTTTCTTGACTGGAGAGATGGGAGAGTCCAACAGGCTCTGAACTGAGCCGAAGCGTAAGTGGAACCCAGCACCAGGGAGCAGGTCCACGTCTCCACCGCCTGCATTTCACCTTCCCTCGCGGTGAACTCGGCAGGAAGAGCCTCTCCTCACTGAGTGTCCCCAGCTGCATCGACTGTGGCTTCGAGGGCAAGTCAGACTCAGCTGGGGTAGGAGAAGGAAGCCTCACTCTCCCCCAACCCTTTGACCTCCCATCTGTCTCCTATTTACACAGCAAATGGATTAGCACCCAGAGAAGAGCAAGAGTATGATTAGTCAGCGCCCCAAATCTCAAGAATAGTCCCTGTAGAATATGCTCTGTATGTTATAATATGCACATATATGCCCCGTGTGTGGTGTGTTAAGTATACATCATTGCCCAGAATTTAAATTACAAGTAGATTTTTCTAAATTGCACAGGAAAGTTTCAACTTCCTTTAGGGCTCCATAATTAAGCTTCCTAGAATAGCTTAGAAAACAAATTTGCAATTATGTCAAAGCTAACCTATAACTTTAGTATAAAATTTAGCAAAATACATCTCAGTAAAGAACCACTGAGATATACTTTAAAGCCACCAACTATTCTCACTTAGGTGAGAGCAACAGGGTAAATTTCGTTTAGTTAGAAGTCAGTTGTTTTTTAGTTTAGGGCCTGGCTGAGGCTCCTTCATTTCCTCTGCATTCTTTACACCTCAGGTCTGTAAATGCCATGAGATTCTCCCCATGTCATCCCATTCTAAGTCTCAGATGGACATTGTTCTTTTCAAAGGAAGGGAGGTCTTACCTGAGGCAGAGCTGTGGTCACTCCAGGAGTTTATGCACTTCTGGTTATCATGTCTGGTGGACAGGTAGGATGAGATGATGAAAGCCTATCTGTGAGGCTAAGGTAGTTCCTAGGAGGCGATTCATCCTAAGGGAAAGAGGAACCGGGCACACCCAGCTTGATACTGCTATAGAGCCTTCATGGTCACCGGGGGGATTAATTTGGAGCACAGGTTGTGCCAGTTTCACTGATCTGTCATCAGCACCCAACACACTACATCTGGGTTCTAGGAAAAGAAAGGGCTGTAAGTCATAGTTGAGGGGTTTATTTATTTATTTATTTAGGCTAACATTGGGATATATTCCCTTTGCCTGGGTAATTCCCTAAAGGAATGTGATATGAGAGAGATAGGGAAGGGGACAGTGGCCAACAGACAGTGTTGGTATCTGGAAGCTTCCCAGGCATCGCTGGCGGCAGCTGCACCTGTGGTCCTAGGCAGAGGTCTGTGCACACAGAAGCACTACCCAGAAGGAGACCACCAGGTCTGGAGGGTGTGGGGGGCCCTGCAGAATCTGTGTGGGGCTCTCCTGAGGCAGCCTTAGGGGTGGTATCCTGCAGGGGCAGGGCCAGGGCCAGCAGAGCAGTCTGCTCCCAGGGACCCTGGGGTTGAGGGATGGAACACTTACTAATTATACTCTCAATCTGGACCTCTGGTCTCAAACACCAGAAGCCCAGGCAGGATGGAGGGATAAGAAAAGCAAACAGGAAATATTCAGAATTAAAAAAAATAGAGATACTGAAAGACTTTCTTACTGATGCAGGTATCAGAATGGATAGATGGAAGATGACCTGAAATCTGGCCAGACACATTTCTAAGCACACATGAAATGCATATGAAGAACTCTCAGTAGGAGGCTTTTGGTAGCTGGAGACTCACACGAGTAGGAGGATTCTTGTTTACTACAACGAGAATTATATCACAGCGAAACAAAACTTGAAAACAGAAGCATCTATACTGGCCTAGAAAAGGTAGAGATAAGAGAGGGAGGGAGAGAAATTGTCAAGGATTAAATTATGTTTGCAATCTCAAAACACATTCTGCGGCAGAGCCTGGTAGTATATGTGTCCATTTATGTAATTTAGAGTGTTTTGTTCAACCACGATTTTGCAGGTTGGGCAGAGGTGGGGTAGGAGACTGATATTCATTGTTGCACAAGATTTTTTCAAATGGCAGAAATTAATTTCTGTTCATTCCACCTAAGGGTATTTTTGTAGGATACCCTGAATTTATCTCAATGATGCATCTTCAATGGTACTGAGCTACGTGTGCCTAGAATAGAAGAAGAGTAAGAATTGCAGTGTTAGAAGGACTTGTGGTTGGCTCATGTTTGGATTATCTTCCAGAAATAAAAATAATATTGATAACTCCAGCTGCCCCTTAGCACTAATTGCATTAAGTTTGAGCATTACCCAGGGATATATAAATAAAAATGCCACATTATTTTTATGGAAAGTAATTTAAAGCTGCATAAATATAGTCATATTTATCTGTGATTCTCACTGCTGCTAAGACCCCAGCTGTATCTCCTTCATTTTCAGGGAAACCTGAAGCTCCTTCAGAAATTAAAAGCGTAACTTCCTGGCCTCAATAACCTCTATAACTAGGATACTTTTTTTCTAAAATCTTACTTAGGGCTGGGTGCGGTGGCTCATGCCTATAATCCCAACACTTTGGGAGGCCAAGGTGGGCAGATCACAGGAGTTTGAAACTAGCCTGGCCAACATGGTGAAACCCCATCTCTACTAAAAATACAAAAATTAGCTGGGTATGGTGGCGGTTCCTGTAATCTTAGCTACTCAGGAGGCTGAGTCAGGAGAATTGCTTGAACCTGGGTGGTGGAGGTTGCAGCAACCTGAGATAAACCACTGCACTCTAGCCTGGGTGACAGAGTGAGACTCCATCTTAAATTAAAAAAATATATATATATATATGTATATATATACATATATATGTATATATATATGTATATATGTATATATATGTATATATGTATATATATATGTATATATGTATATATATATGTATATATATGTATATATGTATATATATATATATGTATATATATATGGAGAGAGAGAGTGAGAGAGAGAGAGAGTCTGGGCACAGTGGCTCATGCCTGTAATCCCAGCACTTTGGGAGGCTGAGGCGGGTGGATCACGAGGTCAGGAGTTCGAGACCAGCCTAACATGGAGAAACCCTGTCTCTAGTAAAAATAAAAAAATAAAAATAAAAATTAACCAGGCTGGTGGCACGTGCCTATAGTCCCAGGTACTTAGGAGGCTGAGGTGGGAGAATCACTTGAACCTGGGAGGTGGAGGTTTCAGTGAGCTGAGATAGCACCACTGCACTCCAGCCTGAACCTCCATCTCATATACATACATATATATATATATGAGTTTGAGAATGCAGAATTTAATTTCATGTTATCTGGGTAATTTTTTTTTTAATCTTGGGGTTACTTAGCTTAAATACTTAGAGTTTGAGGATGCAGAATTTAATGTTATCAGGGTAATTTTTTTTATCTTGGGGTTACTTAGCTTAAATACTTTTCCTTCTTAATTATTAGAGAGGCAGTGTGAGATCCTAGGTAGATACTGTAGAATCTCATCAAGGTATTGCTGACTCTCAAAAAGTCATTTTTGAGAGGGTTGAGAGAGATAAAAGGACAACATAGACGAACTCATCTTTTTTTAAACAGCTTTATTAAGGCATAATTGATATGCAAAACACCCTGCACATTTAATGGACACAATTTGATGGATTTGGACATAGGCACACACCTGTCTGTAACCACAATCAAGGTAATAAGCACATCCATCACTTCCAAAGCTTTTTTGTGTGTTCCTTTGTGTGTGTGTGTGTGTTTATTTTGCTTTTGTTTGTTGTTGTTGTTTTGTGGTAAGAACACAGACAAATCCATCTTTAAGTTCTAGGATCCAATCAACAGGGGCCGGTATGCACAAACTAGTAGTCACGAAATTATTTTAGCACTTAACATGCGAAGAATAATTTCTCATGTTCATTCATATATTCTTCCTTTTCTTCCTCCACCTTTCCCCACATCCCCTACTCAACTTGGCTTCTTTCCCATACTTCTCGTTTCCTTTCTTTATTATTTTTTTCTATTTCATTCTTCCATCTTATTTGGCTGACCCAAACAGGCCACTTTATTTTTTCTAATTATTTTTAAAAATTTTCCATAGGTTACTCGGGTACAGGTGCTGTTTGGTTACATGAATAAGTTCCTTAGCAGTGATTTGTGAGATTTTGGTGCATACGTCACCCAAGCAGAACACACTGCATCCTATTTGTATTCTTTTATCCCTTGCCCCCTTTGACTCTTCCTCCCACGTCCCCAAATCCATTATATCATTCTTATGAACAGGCCATTTTAACATGTGATGAAATTACATGCTTTAAAGATGTTATGGCCAAACGTTTAGGAAAGCTGTTTCGCAACACTATCAAAAGCCACATAACTATTCAGCCTTTGAGGACATAGATGATAACAAATAATAATTGAATTCATACCATGGGCCAGGCACTGGCTTTCATAGATGAATTTATTTTATCTTTATAATGACCTGTGCTGTATTATTATGATTTTGTACATGAGGAAATGAAAGAACAGAGAGGAGTTTGAGACCAGCCTGGCCAACATGATGAAACCCTACCTCTACTAAAAAATACAAAAATTAGCCATGCACCTGTAATCCCAGCTACTCGGGAGGCTGAGGCATGGGAATTGCTTGAACCAGGGAGGTAGAGGGAGGTGGAGGTTCAGTGAGCCGAGATTGTGCCACTGGACTCTAGCCTGGGCAACAGAGGGAGCCTCCGTCTCAAAACAAAAACAAAAAACCAGAGAGATTAAGTACCTTGCTCAAGAGCACACAACTGGGATTTGAACAAAGGAGGTCTAGCTCTGAAGCCGGCACTCTTTACCAGGGCAATCCTCAAAGTGTACAGTCCTGTTCTAATATTTTTTATGGGGCTCCCATCTGTACAAACAATTTTATTAAAATGTATTATAGAATTCATGGGCCCATCTAAGGAATAGTGATTTATCAATGAAGATTTGGAATAATGTATAGAAAGGAGGGCCTACATGTTTGGTTATTGTCAAATCAGTTCAACTCAGAAGATGAGTCCTCATAGTGTCCAGGTACCATATCTTCCTCTGCAGATCCGGGAACCATCTTTCCAGACTTTATTGTCACATGTTCCACTCCAGGCTAATTTCCTGTCTTTCCCAGTGAGATAAAAGGAGTAATATCATTTTGATTCACAATGCCATGGCTCCTGAGTTTGAAACGACATAGACTTTGTTGCCTCTGAAGGTCCCTAGCCCAATGTATTTGATCTAACTATATTATCATTCACAATGCTACATGCTCATGCATGCTCAGCTCATAGAAACTGGCTTCCAATGAGTCTCTCAGATGCTGTTCTTGGGCTTCACTGGGCGACTGACTTAGGTGTCAATTGCAGGGGAGGAACAGAGTAAAAGAGTCTTGCAACTCTACCCCCCACCCCTGCCCTTGAGTGCTACAGACTCATGGCACCTCTGTGGTTAGAACTTACAAAGGAGGAACTGATACAGGTGCCCAAACACACGTTCAATTTCAAGAGCAGATGGTAGCCCCACAGTGACCATCAGAAGACTCAAGCCCTGAACTTGTCCTGGGTCTGCAGTAAGAAAGCCCACTCTCAAAACAGATCATGAAACTGCTTATTAGTTGTGTTACAAACACGTGCAATGCTCTGTAACTTTTTTAAATGGAATTTGAATACCTCTTGCATACTTTGCTTAATTTGGTAAAATTCCTAGAAATTTTGCATAGGTTAATATGAAGCTACCAGAAGCCCTTTGAGAAATCGCTGCCCTTGTGGTCCTTGATGTTCCAGTTTCTATAGTAATTAATGATTTGTACTATTTGCATATTTGTGTATTTATTTTTAAAAAATTATAATTTGTGCACTTCCTATAAGTTCTCACTATTTTAATTGTTTCATAAATATTAGTTCATTTTATTTTCATAACAATCCTGTTTCATAGCACTGTTAGAATTTCTGTTTGTTGAGGGAAAGTGAGGCACAGTAGAGTTAAATAACTTGCTAAAAATTACACAGCTAGGAAGAGGCAGAGCTGGGATCCTTACCCAGACAGCGTGCACTTAACCACTACATTCAGCTGTGTCTGCAGGATATAAACCACGGGTCCCCCGAGATGAACTCCTATAGTCCTTGCCAAACCAGAAGCTGTCTTTTCTCCTTCTAGGTACATGTCAAAGATAAATGTTGATGTCCACGAATTCTTAAACACTTTCACATTTATACATTTTAAATTTGAGGCTATTTCTTTCAGGGGTCTTAAAATTTACTGTGTGTGATGATTAATATTGAGTGTTAAGTTGATTGGATTGAAGGATGCAACGTATTGATCCTGGGTGTGTCTGTGAGGGTGTCACCAAAGGAGATTAACATGTGAGTCAGTGGGCTGTGAGAGGCAGACCCACCCTCAATGCCAGCATGGACAGAATAAAAGCAGGCGGAAGAACATGAAAAGACTAGACTGGCTTAGTCTTCTGGCCTACATCTTTCTCCTGTGCTGGATGCTTCCCGATCTCAAACATCAGACTCCAAGTTCTTCAGCTTTGGGACTCTTAGACCTTCAACCACAGACTGAAGGCTGCACTGTGAGCCTCCCCACTTTTGAAGTTTTGGGACTTGGACTGGCTTCCTTGCTCCACAGCTTGCAGACAGCCTATTGTGGGACCTCACCTTACGATGGTGTGAGTCAATACTCCTTAATAAACTCCCCTTTATGTATACATCTATCCTATTCTGCTCCTCTAGAGAACCTTGACTAATACACTGGGTAATGCTACTGCAAGGAACAGCCATGATGGGGAATGTCAGCAAAGACTGCTAAAACAAAATCTAACTGCCAATGTAGTTCAAAGAATCTCCTGTTTCATCATTGCGCAGGCTGTCTCTTTGTGGAGCAAAATAGAAAGGAACTTCCTTGCCATCATGTTGGTTAAGTTCTTTGATAATGTGAAAAATAGCAAGAAAGTAAAGATTGGGGTTTTTCAATTACTTTTTAATAGGGGGCAAAGGTGTTTGTGATTTTTTGAAACTAGTAACAACTGGCTATAGGCCCTTTCCCGTCTACTGATACTGTTCTCAACTTCAAGGCTGTATAGAGGTATTCTCATTATCTAAACATTCATTATCAAGTCCCTGATATTATGAGATTGCAAGAGATGTCGCAAGCTGAAAAATTCTAATTGCCTGATCCCATTTACAAAACAGTCTCCAGCCGTGCTTCAAAATCTTGATTATCCAAATATTGATGATAATTCGATGGCATAAACTTCTATAATACAATGTAAATTACCTCGAAAGAAAAATTGCCCTCTATATAAGATGACATAAAGTCATTGAAAAGAATGCTAAAGAACTGTCCTATTCACAAAGCCACTGGCAAATAAAGATCTCACAGAGTTAGAACAGTTGACAACTGAAGAAGAGAAATTTGACAAGGATGATGATACTTGGAAAATAATGATTTTAATAAAAAAGGATTAAGAAAAGATCTTGTAAAATATGAGAAAATTCTTGAATATATTTGCAAAGAAAAATGATCCTCTTTCTAGTTTGCAAAAGAATACAAATGCAAACTGTGTTATCAGATAACTTTGTGGGAAAATTCTTCCCACCCAAAGCAATCAGTAGTTAATTACTCTTTTATCCTAAAAATTATCACAACAGATACAATTATAACCTAAAAGCTTTTAATGCAATATGAAACAATTTTCATAATTTTAGCTGCACTTTTCATAAGAGCCTAGTCAAACTTTCTTTTTTATTTTCTGTTTACTATTAAATTTTTCCCATTTTGTGCAGATTTACTGTGAAGCAGATCCTTCCTGGTACCAATTATTATTCTTGGATAATGAGAGCTTTCTGTACTTTATGCTGACAGAACAAGGGCTAAATGGAATTACCAAGACTAGATTGCATCCTCATCTTCAACTTCACTTCAGTAAGAAACTATTCTAAGGACCACAGATACTGAAATGTAATGAGTTGAAGCGCTTTTTACTTGGAATCCCATCCAAGATTTATGTCCTCATGACAGCTTTTATTCAGCCTTGCAGCCCTGCAGGTACAGGTTGATGCCAGCCATCCTAGATTTAGCAGAGACTTGGTAAAGACTCAGTTTTCCAGAGCAAACCCAGTTGAATCTGGGTCCTCAGGTAGAAAGATCTTTTCCTTAGAAAATTCTTCTAAGACTAAATACATTGCATTGCCATGCACAGAGATGTATAATATTAACTCAGCAAATTCTTAGAAAAAACCTCCTCTTTTTCTTTGTCTCAGAAATACTCTTATTCAGTTCTTACATACTACAGATATTACTAAAAATGTGGGTGAAATGGTTCCCTGACATAATTAGATACTTATTTACTTACAGATATATCATGGTGTTAATTTCTTGCAAACGACTTAATAACAAGTGATGATTTTGTAAAATGTCCCTTTAAAATGACCTATAAGCACATTCGGCTCTCAAGAACTCTGCCTCTCTCACAAAAAAATAACCTTCCCGTAAATTTTAGAATTTTTTTATATATACTGCATAATAATCTTAGTTGATGAGGAAGTTAAAATGCTAAAGATTAATCCTCAATTTACATAATTTCTTACTTTTTGAAATTCCATTGATGTCTATTAAAAAGAGTAAAAACTATATTTAAATATTCAGCATACTAACATGAAAATAGAAGTCTTTCAAAAATACTTGAGCAGTTTTCTTCTTAGTCAATTTTTTTTCCTCCTGGCTACTATAAAATGTGACTAATAAGTCAATAGCACCTTTCCTAAAAGGTTATAACCAAAAAATATAATCTTTGTTTCTGCTGAACATGAACTGTTTGAGTTTCTTGATGACAAGTCATGACAATTTCACATCTACTTAAAAGAGACAGAGCTCCATTGCTCACACAGTCAGAAACTACTCCATGTTAAAGACAGCTTACATTAGAAAGCCTTGTGGCAACGGTCCTTAAAATAACATCATTCTAGCCTGGGCAATAAAACAAGAATCCCATTCTCTCTCCCTCTTTCTCTTCCTCTTTCTTTCTGTCTTTCATTCTTTTTTTCTTTCTTTTGCTGTTTCTTTCTTTCTCCTTTTCTCTCTTTTTCTAAAAAAAAAACAAAAAAACATCATTTAAAAGAGATCTTTAATTCGGAAAACAAAGATTTAAAACAAACAAAAGAAAAACAAGCCCATTGAAATGTAGCGCTATGGCAAAATTGCCACTTGTCCCTACTGGAATATTAGTAATATTAGCATGAAGGCATCTTAACGTTAGTCTCCTCTCAATCATTTTTTCTCTTTAGATGGAGTCTTGCTCTGTCACCCAGGCTGGAATGCAATGGTGCATCTTGGCTCACTGCAACCTCTGCCTCCTGGGTTGAAGGGATTCTTCTGCCTCAGCCTCCCAAGTCGGTGGGACTACAGGTGCCTGCCACCACACCCGGCTAATTTTTGTATTTTTAGTAGAGACAGGGTTTCACCATGTTGGCCAGGCTGGTCTTGAACTCCTGACCTCAGGTGATCTGCCTGCCTTGGCCTTCCAAAGTGCTGGGATGACAGGCATGAGCCACCACGCCTGGCCCTCTCAATAATATAGATGTTAAGTTTGCCAGTCCACCAATTTTCTTGTCTTTTGCCTGTCTCTTTTACCCTTGGTTTCCCTCCTTCCTAAACATATGGCCCATTGGAGCATGCACTACAAGGAGGATATAACAACTGGAAATGAAACTTGAATTTGTCAACTTCAACAGTTGTTTGCAATTCTAATTCAAAGGGCTGAATTTAAAATGTTGACAGATTTAGGACTGTTTTTATGCATTTCCATTATTTGTACCCTTCCTGGTGAATTTTCTTTTTGTATGATCAATGCGTACTCTTCTGCATCAACTGTTAAGAAATAAAACATGCCATTAACTTCATTTTTTTTTTCAAAAATACATTTTAATCGAACTCTGATAGAAAACTTAAAGACAGTCATTACTGGGGCTCAATTCTCTATTTCTTTCTATGGTCCCGGGTTACCAGCCAGGATCCCTTTATTGCTTTTGTGGTCTTACACAAAGCGGAACATTTGGGAAGCTCCACTTCTCTGTGGCCCATTGTGGCCAAACTTGATATTGATTACACTTGCCTAAGGCTTCATAGGCCTTGGAAGCTGTGCCACAGTTTGGGTGCCACCCTTAGACATCAGGGTGCAGTGCTTTGGGACCAGCTGCCAGAGATGGGCCCACCCTCCTGCCCCTCTGAGATTCTATACCCTCCTTCAGTTGCTGAAAGTAAAAATCTAACTACTGTTCCCTTCTTGTCTGATTAATCATTCTCTCTCATCCCTTATCTTCTCCTTCATTCCCACATTGGTTACCTGTCTCTCTTTCTTCTGTCAAAGACTCCTGATTATTTTGTTTTCAAACACAAAACCCAGAAATAGAGATTGTCCTCAGGCAACTTCCACTTGACCTTGAAACATAAAGTTCTCTGAGAAGGAAATTCCAAAGTCCATCACTCTTCTTGGAGAAAGATAAGGAAATAAATGAACAAGAAGAGTCTAATATAATAGATCTCAATAATGATCATTTTTGATGTGGTTTATAATTAATCAATAAGAAACATAAAAATGCAAAAAAATCACAATGAGTAAGATGATGAATAAAGAACATAAGCTGGAGGTGGAAAAAAGTTGTTAACCATCCATGAAAACTAAGTTGTTTTGATTTAACCTGAGCCCAGATTGCTGACAAAGATTGTGTTCACACGCTTGCTGGATTCCCCCACCCAATTCAAAAGAGAATCTTCAGCTTTGATATTTAATTTTGGCCCTCGAAAATCAATTGCAGCAACATTCAATGCTGCTTCAAGGAAAGGCATTGATACGGTTTGGCTTTGTGTCTCCACCCAAATCTGATCTTGAATTGTGACCCCCACATGTTGAGGGAGGGACCTGGTGGGAGGTGATTGGATGGTGGGGGCAGTTCCCCCATGCTCTTCTCGTGATAACGAGTGAATTCTGACGAGATCTGATGGTCAGGAGTATGAGATCAACCTGGCCAACATGATGAAACCCTGTGTCTACTAAAAATACAAAAAATTAGCTGGGCTTAGTGGCGGATGCCTGTAATCCCGGCTATTGGGGAGGCTGAGGCAGGAGAATTGCTTGAGCCCGGGAGGCGGAGTTTGCAGTGAACTGATTACACCACTGAACTCTGGCCTGGCAACAGAATGAGACTCCATCTGGAAAAGAAAATCCAGACAAATTATCCATAGAATGTTTTCCTTTAAATATTTAGTCCAGTTCTTCTAATTCACCTTGGACTGCATGCTGGGTGAAGCTCTTCTCCAGGTCCTCCGGGAGAGCTGACAGCTCTTTTCAACATTGCTCTTGCTTCTGAAGGCTCACCTCTGCTCTGCACCCCGTTTGATGACAGCTCCATTTTGTCCTTTAGAATTGTTGTTATTCAGTGGTATAAACCTGCATAACAGGCCTCAGCAATCCTAGACAAAGCATTCGAAATTGAACAGGTCATGACTGGGGAGACCTTACAAATCATCCCAATTCAAACCTGTCGAGAGTGAAAGGGGAGTTGCTGGTCTTCCTGGGAGAAGCGTCCAGCAGGACCATCCTGGGCAAACTGAAACAATAGCCACCTTAGTCAGGATTGATGCTCTGAGAACTGCTACCTTGGCCAGTTCCTCCTTATTTTTTAAAGACTGATCTCGACTTTCCCTTAAACCTCTATTTCTACGGATGGTTGAAAAAATTTGATTTTGCCATTTAAGAATAGCTTGCTTCAGACTTAGAACGTAGCTCAGTCTCTCTAGGGACCCACACTCGGGCTCTCGGTGCCTACCTCTCCTCCTTCCCTTTTCCCGGGAACGTCTGGGCGCTGGTGGATGTTTCCTGAAGATTGTCCATTTCGGTGAGGATCCTTTGATGTGAAGGCTACTTGGTAGTCACTGCTGTGCCTGTTGTCTTTTGGTTTATGGGCAGGCCAGCCTTCTAGCTCATTAGGCATGGGGCCCTGCTCTCAATGTGTCTGCCGCCCCAGTGCCTTCACTGGGGTACCTCCCAGTTTATTTTCAGCATGCTCAGAGCCCAGGGTCACCTGCCCTGCTACTTAGGCCCCACACTGCTGCAGTTTCTTCCCACCTCTATTTAGAGTCAGGCCAACTGGAGAGGATTCATCTCCCAGCCTTGCTTCATGGCCCCCTTGGCTTTCTCTGGAGCACTTCCTGGCAGATCTACTGCAGAGCCTGCCACGGCATGGGAGAATATCTGGACTTCTTGGGCACCACACAAGGGCAGCAGGTGAAAGGGGTGGGTTGAGGAGAAGGTGTTTCCTAAGCTATTAAATCCATGATCCACTGCTCTTCTTTTTTTGATGCTTCAGTGGCTTCGTTCACTGCTCTAATGAATTTACCTATTTTAACTTTTTTTTTCAAAGACAGTGTCTTGCTCTGTCTCTTTTTTTTCAAAGACATGGCCTAGCTCCAGGCTAGAGTGCAATGGTGCGATCATAGCTCACAGCAGCCTTGAACTCCTGGGCTCATGTGCTCAAGTGATCCTGCTGCCTTGCCTCAGCCTCCGAGTAGTTAGGACTACAGGCATGTGCCATTGCATCTGGCTAATTTTTTTTAAGTTTTTTTGCCGAAAATGAGGGGTCTCACTTTGTTGTCCAGACTGGTCTCAAACTTCTGGCTTTAAAGGATCCTCCCCTATGTTAACTCTTTTCATCTTCACAGCAGGCTTATAGAGTATGTGCTATTAACACCCTCAGTTTATAGATGAAGAAACAGGCACAGCTAATGGGTGATTTGCTTAGGTCGGGCAACAAATCAGAAACCGGCAGGATTTGAGCCCCGCAATCCTGGTATCAGAGTCCATACTCAGAACTACTAGGCAGAGAGAAAATTCTTGAACTTTGGGAGTAGGCTGTTAAAATGTGATATTCAACAAGAAATTTCTCTTCTAAATAAATTATTTAGATGTTAAAAGTTATTCTGACATGAACAAATACTCTTGATATTCAATAGTTCGGAGAATCTAGGTCCAGCCTTTTACTCTGTTAACCTAGTTCTTGACTAAAAAGCAACATCTACTATCATTATTACCAGTAATTAAAACAATAATGGCAGTTATTACTTTACTTCATAGACCTGTTGCTTATAAACTTCACTGACATGATAATATAGTAAATATAATTTCTTAAGAATTAGGAGCCTGACCTCTGGTGTCTTATGATTTTAATTAATTGGATGTTAGTAAACATTGGGTTAGTTTTTAGTGCTTTAAGTATTTTTTTTTAATAAAAATCTTCTTTTTGAATACTTGTGATTTTTTTCATTCTTTTTTCTTTTCTTCTTTTAAGAAAGCAAATATTTATTTCAAATACTGAGAAACTAATCACTCGGTTTTCAATGTTGCTTTATTTTTACATCTCGAATTTAATCTCGTACTAATTCCAAAAAACGATTGTGCAATTTTGGGTTTTTCTGAAATACATCTCATTCATTCCCTAAAGCTTTGGAAAAGCTTCACGGTGCTCCTTTCCCCAAGCGTTTTTGCATTTTAAAAAAATTCCCTTTCTGTTTTTGAGTCAAACTTTGCCCTTCTCCCAAACTTCTACATTTTAAAAATATTCTTGTCTTATTTTCTAATGATTGGGTGAATTTCATTTCTACCATTTTGCTGTTTTTTACCCTGGATTGTTTTGGTGATTCAATTTCTGGGCTCCAAATGTCTAGTTGCCAGATTTTTACTGCTATTGGCCATAAAATTCTGCCCAGTCACTGGGCTGTAAAAAAGCAGATGCAAAATTGCTCCTACCGCTGACTGCCAGCTGTGCAGCCCGGCAGCCAGAGGCAGAGAAGCCCTATTTCCCCCACTTTCCTCAGATTCAGGCGCCTGCTCAATAGCATTACCTATGTCGCGACCCACATAGCTGCCTGTCAATAACCACCCAGGGCCTCTTATTTGTTAGTTTTATTTTCATTTTGTTTGCACTTCCACATTGCCAATAGTGAATGTTTTCTTTGTCTTTTTCCATTGAATTGTAAATAATTGTTACCCTAATCTTGCAGATACAATGATGCCACATGGCTCTGGAGCTTTTCTTTCTTTCTTTCTTTCTTTTCTGAGAGAGAGTCTTGCTCTGTGGCCCAGGCTGGAGTGCTGTGGCCTGATCTCGGCTCACTGCAACCTCCAGCTCCCGGGTTCAACAATTCTTCTGCCTCAGCCTCCCGAGTAGCTGAGATTACAGGCACGTGCCAACACGCCCAGTTAATTTTTTGTATTTTTAGTAGAGACACAGTTTCACCGTGTTAGCCAGGCTGGTCTCGATTTCCTGACCTTGTGATACGCCTGCCTTGGCCTCCCAAAGTGCTGGGATTACAGGCATGAGCCACTGTGCCCAGTCGCTGCTCTTTTCAAAGCAAGCAGCATCAGCACGCTATTCTTTGTCTGGAATTCAGGGACCCAGAGACCTGGGGCAGGAGACAGAAGCTACATTGTATGAAACGAAGAAAAAAAGACAAGAGGCAGCTTTCTGGTTATGAAATAAAAATAATATTATCTGTCTTGTCCAATTAAATTGACAATGCAAGGGGGCCAACCAGAGAAAGAATCTATGTGGTACGCAATGGAGTAGAAACCAGATCAGCTGAACGGCCAACATGCATATTTATTTTCTCATTGGATTCTTATGGTCTCACCTCCAGGAAGAGACATAGCTAGAATTTGACCCATGCAGTGTGATCAGAGGGCCTGGACGCCAAGTCTCTGCTCTGCTGCCCTGGTTTATGGTCTTTGAGGTTATTTTCTGTCCTAAAGCATCCATGAGTAGGTGGGAATCCAGACTTGGAACATGCTCTCTGGCTCCAGAATCCTCTAGGTTTTCACATATTCTACTGAGACTGGAGCAAAGGCTCAGGAAACTTCACCTGACCTGGAAAGGGCTGCTGTAACTGCTTTTCACAGGACATCTGTATGGCGGGCTGTTGATCCAGCTTACACAGTCTCCGTGAGGGTGATTTTTTTTCAAGGGTTATTTGTGTTTTTGCTTTTATCACGGCCCTTCAGAATACTCATTTTATTGCCTTGTACTGGTTGTTATTTTTTTTAATTTTGAGCGGATAGGTTATTTTCCTTTCTGGCTGCTTCTTTTCCTGCCATTTCGGGTTTTGATCCAACTTACTACAAAATCTAGATGTTCTTAGTAATTTTTTTCGTGTATTTAAGCCCCTGCTGGTGTGTTCATGTGTTTAATGTCAAAGCTTCTGTCTTACCCAAGAGTTTATACGGTTATATGAATCTTTCCCTTTGCCCTTTCTTTGGAGTAGATTTTTAAAAAATTAATAGACTTCATTTCATTTTAGCAATTTTAGGCTTATAGGAAAACTAAGCAGAAAATACAGAGCTCCTATACTCACCTCCCCCACTTCCACACATCATTTGTGGAAAAGACTACCTTTTTTCCACTAAATTGCCTTTCCTCATGCACTGAATATCAGTTGATCTTATTTATGTGGATCTATTTCTAGGCTCTATTCTTCTCTACTTACCTGTCTATTCTTTCACCAATACCATGCTGTCTTGATTATTGTAGCTGTATAGTAATTCCTGAAGTTGGATAGTGTAAGGCCTCTGATTGTATTCTTTTCTTTCAATATTGGTTGGCTATTCTGGGTCCTTTGCCTTTCCGTACAAACTTTAGAACTAGTTTGTTAAAATAAAATTTTTTTAAAAAAAACCCTTACTGGTAATTGGATTGAGATTTCATTGAATGTGTAGATCCAGTCGGGAAGAAGAAATATTTGACAATATTAAATCTTATCCATGTCCATGGTGTCTCTCTCCGTTTATTCATATATTCTTTGGTTTATTTCATCAGAGGTTTATAGCTTTTCTCATACCTAAATGTTTCAAATTCCAGTTATTCCTATTGATATATAAGAAAGCAATTAACTTTTATATATTAATGTTGTATCTGCCAACATTTCCATAAGTGCTTATTAGTTGCAGAAGGGGATTTCTGTTCTTGATTCTTTGGGATTTTCTACCTAGACAATCATACTATTTATGTACAAAGACGGCTTTATTTCTTTCCAATCTGTATGCTTTTAATTTCTTTTTCTTGCCTTATTGCACTAGTTAGGACTTCCAGGATGATATAAAAGAAGACTGGTGAGAGCAGATATCCTTTCCTTACCTTCCTAAATTAAAAGGAAAGCATCTAGTTTCTTGGGTTTTGTTTGTTTGTTTGCTTGTTTGTTTGGAGACAGAGTCTCGCTCTGTTGCCAGGCAAGTACAGGGTCGTGATCTTGGCTCACTGCAACCTTTGCCTCTTGGGAAGCAATTCTGCTGCTTCAGCCTCTCGAGTAGCTGGGACTAGAGGCAGAAGCCACCATGCTCAGCTAATTTTTGTATTTTCAATAGAGCCAGGGTTTCATCATATTGGCCAGGATCACCTTGATCTCTTGATCTTGTGATCTGCCTGCCTCAGCCTCCCAAAGTACTGGGATTACAGATGTGAGCCACTGCACTCAGCCAGCCGTAGATTTTTTGTACATGTCCTTTATCAGTTTGAGAAAGTTCCTCTCTATTCCTAGTTTGCTTGGAGTTTTTACCATAAGTGGATGTTGGATTTTGTTAAATGCTTCTTCTGCATCTATTGATATGATCATATAATTTTTCTTCTTTAGCCTGTTGTGATTAAATACATTAATTGATTTTCAAATGTTGAAGCAGCCCTGCATATCTGGAGTAAATCCCATTTGGTCATGGTGCATTGTTTGTTTTATATATTATTGGATTCAATTTACTAATATTTTGTTGACGATTTTTGCATCCATTTTCCTGAGAGATACTGATCTATTGTTTTCCTTTCTTGTAATGCCTTTATCTAGTTTTGGCATTAAGGTTAGGCTGGTTTCATTTAATGAATTCAAAAGTATTTTCCTCTGTTTCTGTTTTCTCCTTGTTTCTTTTTACTTCCAGGTTTTTCTTTTTCATGTATCCAAAAATGGTCAGTAATTCTAAACTCATCTCTATTAAACATGACTTGCATCACCCCATATGTTGCTTCCAATTTTATGCAAGGAAATAGAGACAACGATTAGCTTTTAATCATTTTATGTCCTGTTGCTTTAACACTGTGACTTATTTTCATAAAACTCCCGTCCAAGCCAGAAATGTATTATTATCAGTGATAGCATAAAGAAAAAATTTCTGAAAGTCATCTTCATCTTGGAAATCATCCTGGGATTAATTGTCAATAAATGCCTGGGTTTTTTTCTTTTTGGCATCATTGTAAATCAAGCAAAGTAGCTTTCAGAAAATTTCCCTTACAGGAATAATGCTACACAGAAGAGATATATACTCAGAAAAGAAGCAGCCTTTGATAAGGGAAATTTCTCTGAATAAAACTGTCTTTAAAATACTTTGCAACAACAAAAAAAGAGCTAGCTCCTGCAGGAGGAAGAAAAAACAACTCCAACTGTAAATCCAAGGCCAGTTGACACCACACGGCACATAATACAGTTTCTTTTTTGCAACAGTAAGCGCACGAGCACAAAGGGAACATTTATGAGAGCCAACATGATCAATTTGAGGAAAATAGCAGTTAGAAAGTCCAATTTTTTTTTTCTGTCTAGAAAATCAATGAACTACAAACATCTAATAAATTGGTCAATTATACACAGATGCCAGGCTGTACAAAAGATGTATATTAGGTTCAGCAAATCATGACTGTCTCATAGAGATTTTATGACAGAAAGTTCCACTGATTAAAATGTCAGTATAAAACATTGACTTTCATTCAAATAGCTAGTCCAGACTCACTCTCTGTAACGATGGAATGTAATAATTAGATAGTGGGCAAAGCCCACATGTTAGCAGACAACAACAAAAATAATCACACTGCTCAAAAAAAATGAAAGAGCTGGTGACGCACAACTGAGGTGGTCTTGGGTTTAGCTCCTCAGTGAAAGCATCCAGAGTAACACCCAGGTCCTCAGATGGCAGGAAATGGGCATGTTTCCATGACAACCCTGAGGACCTGCCTGGGGACCCGTCACTGGGGTTGCAGAGTTAGGATTTCTCTGAAAGACAAAATGAGAATTGTGTTTTAATTTTTAAAAATAGTTCTAAAATGTATAACTCTTTATTTTAATTAATTAATCTTCTAATAGTATTAATTTTTATGTTGATACCATTAATTAACATTTTAAAAATTGGTATTCCCGCTTAAGCCCAGGAGTTCAAGGCTGCAGTGAGCTATGATTCACCACCGTACTCCAGCTTTGGCAACAGAAAGACCCTGTTTCTGAAATTAGTAAATAAAATTTAAAAATAAAAAATTTATATCCCTAATTTTAAAAGTCAGGGATCATTTTTAAAGCGTTTGAGTTCTTCCTTGGCTTCACTGCCTGGGGTACCCTAGGACAGCATGGCAAGCTCCTCTTTATATTCTGTAGTAAGATGTTCCATCATAGATGTGGGCAGAGGCTTCCTGACTTCGCAACGAGGCTTGCTTTCTTTGGACTCTCAGCCATGCGGCCCCAAGAGAAACTCTGGGCCTGAGTGAGAAACCCCTTTGCAGAGGGGTGATCCCAGCATGAATGGACCAGATGAAAGTCTTCACGTAGGATTTGCCCCACTCACCTTTTTGGTTCTTGCACCTTTATTTGTATCATCTTCCCCCATTGTCCTCAGTCCTAACTATTCAGGCAACAAAAAGGACATCTCAGCC
>PVKP010012352.1:0-58551 GCA_004027715.1 Plecturocebus donacophilus | reverse complement strand
AGAACACATGGACACAGGGAAGGGAGCACTATACGCTGGGGTCTGTTGGGGGGAAATAGGGGAGGGACAGTGAGGGGTGGGGAGTTGGGGGGAGATAGCATGGGGAGAAATGCCAGATATAGGTGAAGGGGAGGAAGGCAACAAATCACACTGCCACGTGTCTACCTATGCAACAATATTGTATGTTCTTCACATGTACCCCAAAACCTAAAATACAATAAAAAAAAATTCACACAGAGCTGGCTATGCAGAAGATCAGAATTTTATTATTACTCAAATCAGTCTCCCTGAGAAGTTAGGGATTAGAAGTTTTAAGGATTATTTGGTGGATAGGCAGCCAGTGAATTGGGAGTTCTGATTGGTCAGATTGGAGATGAAGTCATAGGGAGTTGAAGCTGTCCTCTTGCACGGAGTCAGTTCCTGGGTGAGGGCTATAAGACTGGATGAGCCAGTTTACCAGTCTGTGTAGTGCCAGCTGATCCATCAAGTACAGGATCTGCAAAATCTCTCAAGCACTGATCTTAGCCTTTACAATAGTGATGTTATACCCAGGAGCAATTTGGGGATGTTTAGAATCTTGTAGTCTCCAGCTGCATGACTCCTAAACCATAATTTCTAATCTTTCTGCTAATTTGTTAGTTCTACAAAGGCAGTCTAGTTTATTTTGGGAAAGGGCTATTATTGTCTTTGTTTCAAACTATAAACTAAGTTGCTCCCAAAGTTAGTTTGGCCTATGCTCAGGAATGAACAAGGGCAACTTGGAGGTTAGAAGGAAGATGGAGTTGGTAAGGTCAGGTCTCTTTCACTGTCTCAGTTATAATTTTGCAATGGTGGTTTCATGATCGCTAAGAATAGACAAGGATTAAATACTGATGGAACAGGAATTGCTAGTACAAGCAGTTTATTGACAGTGCTTAACAGGCTTCAGTCTCTGAGCTACATAAAGAAACTTGGCCAAGATCGCAGTTAATAACTGGCTGAGCTCAAACTGGAACCCCAGGCTACCTGCCTGTGCTCATTTACCACGCAAAGTTAGATTGCTGATTATTTAAAATTGATATTCTGAACATTTAATAAATAAAGTCGGGAAAAACTCCTCACAAATACCTCACTTAAACTTTTATTTATGCTTGTGCATCTGAATATGCTCTGCTTTAATATTTTAAGTGATAAGTTTGTAGGTTGAGCAAACATTACAGTGAGGATGCCAATGACATCCAGTTCCCCAGGCTGCTTTTTAATTTTGATGCCCTGTTGCCATTGAGGCCAGAGAATCAATTCTTCCAGTGACCCAGCAGTTCGCCCCCAACATTAGGAAAATCAAATATAAAATGTATATTTATAGCAAGGGTAAAATTTCATAGTGTCTTGAACATGGAGAATGAAATAGGAAGGCAATTTGTTCTTATCTCAGTATCTTAAATATGAAGCAGATCAGGGTAGAGGCCCTGTATAATTTTTAAAGGCACATTATTTAAATATAAAATAAAATAACTTCAAAATCTTATACTATGTTACATTACACTTAGATTAAATAATATTTATTATATAATTACTATTATATTATATTACTTATTCCAATCCACACTACCCTCTGACCCCCATGCCTAGGCCCCACCAAGAGCCATAGTGGATGCTTAGTGTTTATGAATGTCTTCTCCCCTACCATGACGGTATAAGTTGGCCCCTTCCATTGGGTTTAGTCCATCACAGCCTGCCACCTTTGGCCTCTGATGTCTCACCAATGCATCATCATCTGTAAAGAAGAGTTCCTCAGGCCCCAGTAGGCAGGAGCTCCAGGGACTTGAGGGGGATGGGCTGCCCAGAAATGTCTATAAAGGGACTTTGCCCAGATATCAAGCTTTTGCAGTCACAACTTCCAGAACAAATTGTGTTTTGTTCTTGCTTCCAGCCCAAGGGAAGCAAGAGGGGCCTCTCTCGTACCTGCAGCTCATTAAACCCACTTCTCTCTGGGGACAAAAGAACTTTATTTGTAAATCTGAGTGACAGGTATCAGCTCACGTGTTTCTGCTGTAGACTGAGTTTTTGCCTCTGCACTTCATTTCTCAGGCTGCTGCTTCTCTCATTGCTCAGACTATTGCTTGGTTGCTAGGTAGGGAGCCACAGGCCTGGTCCATGGAGACTTGGAAGGCTGTGTCCTGGCTTCATGAAACTCAAGCAGTTGGTGCCCTTTGCTGCCCATCCTTAGTCATCCCTTTCAGTCCCTTTTATTCTCAAGTTTGAGTTTTTATTTAAAAGAGTCTACCTGCTTCTCTACCCATGGGACATGTAGGGGCTCAGATTTTCTTTTTCTTTTAATGGGCAACACTTCATTCCATAAAATAGAATAGCATTCCCTGGGGTCAACTTTTCTTTCACATGTGACAGTGTCTGAATTAGGAAGGGCCTAATCTGAGAGGCCTGCAAAATTCTGGTCTTTTGTTGTTGTTTGAGATGGAGTTGTGCTGTGTAGCCTGGGCTTGCCTGGAACTACTGGGCTGAAGTAATCCTCCTGCCTCAGCCTTCTGAGTTGCTGAGATGACAGGCATGTGTCACTGTGCCTGGCTAAAAGTGCTGTTTTAATCATTTCTTTAGTTGTGAAATGGAGTCCCTGCTTGGTCAAGGTGGATGAATCAGCAACTCAGAGGTAAGACTTCTATTCCATGCAATTTCCGGTTGTATTAGTCTGTTGTCACTCTGCTGATAAACACATACCCAAGACTGGGTAATTTATTTTTTTTTCTCTCTCTCTCTTTTTTTTTTTGCTTCACTCTAAACCAGTATTAGCTTTAAAAGGATTGGGTAATTTATAAAGAAAAAGAGGTTTAAAGGACTCACAGTTCCACATGGCCGGGGAGGCCAATCATGGCAGAAAGTAAAAGGCATGTCTCACATGGAGGCAGGCAAGAGCAAACTTGTGCAGGGAAAAGCCCCTTTATAAAACCAACAGATCTGGTGAGACTAAGTCACTATCATGAAAACAGCATGGGAAAAACCTGCCCCCATGATTCAGTTACCTCCTGTGGGGTCCCTCCCATGACACGTGGGAATTGTGGGAGCTACAATTTAAGAGGGATTTGAATTGGGACACAATCAAACCATATCACCCATGCAGATGGGCTTGGAGATTGCAGCACCAAGTGTTTGGAAGTGTGAATTCCACCTACAACATTCCACATTGAAACAACCTTGTCCTGGCTTTAGAGATGACAGGTAGAAAAAGCTCAATTATTCCCTAAACTCTTGTTGTGCTAATGTACCATGTTTGCTTGTTTTTAGAGATAGACTCTTACTCTGTTGCCTAGGCTAGACTTGGAACTCCTGGACTCAAGTGATCCTCTGGTCTCAGCCTCCCAAGTAGCTGACACTACAGGCCCGTATCACTGCACCAGGCTTAGTATACCATGTTTAATTTGTTCTCTATTTAACTCAGTTAAAGGTAGGAAAAAATCCTTAAACATCAGCTTATCTAGTTTCCTGTTCAATAATTCTAAGAGCTAATTTGCAAAGAGCTTAAAATAATTTGAAGTAAGCTGTAGTAAAAGACTGAAAGTCAGGTGTTGATTAACTGAGAAGCTCCTTTTTAGAGGGGAGATGTTTGGCGAGGAGTCAGGCTAGGTCTGTGTGATGGAGGGAGCAGGATGTGAGGCGGGCAGAAGGGTGGACAGGCAGCCACAAGGTCTAGAGATTCTCAGAAGATATGCTTGCTTGCCTCTTTGAGACCATCAGCTATGTAAATATTGGAGAGGTTTTTTTTGTTTGTTTTTTAAAGACGAGATTTCACCATGTTGATCAGGCTGGTCTTGAACTCCCGACCTCAGGTGATCCACCCACCTCAGCCTCCCAGAGTGCTGGGATTACAGGCATGAGCCACCACACCTGGCTGGAGGGTTTCATTTACAGCCTTCAGAGGAATAATTTGTGACACTGAACAATGAGCAAGAAACAGGAAGGTGAACTCTACCTTTGAGGCTGTGTGGTCTGGGGAAAAAGTCATTGCTAGTACTGATTTTACTTACCTAACTAAACATCAGTGAAATATTAGCAGTGCTAAATGAAAACAGGGATGAATACAGGTCTCTTTTCTGCTACCTATTCCTCGGGTGGCTGGCCCAAGTTCCAAGGAGTAAGATTCTGTGTCCTCATCAATTGGGGTATAGCTCTAAATGTTTGATAAATATTTATTTTTTCATTTTCTTTTTCTTTTTTTGAGATGGAGTCTTGCTCTGTCTCCCAGGCTAGAAGGCAATGGTGCAATCTTGGCTCACTGCAACCTCCACCTCCCTGTTCAAGTGATTCTCCTGCCTCAGCCTCCTGAGTAGCTGGGATTACAGGTGCCTGCCACAGCACCCAGCTAATTTTTTGTAATTTTAGTAGAGATGGCGTTTCGCAGTGTTGGCCAGGTTGGTCTGAAACTCCTGACATCAGGTGATCCACCTGCCTCAGCCTCTCAAAGTGCTGAGATTACAGGCATGAGCTACGACACCTTGCCTTGATAAATATTTATAATGATTAAATGGCAACAATTTGTCACATGGTCGTGACTGTGGTCACTTTAACTTTTCTTTTTCAGAATGGGGTCCCAGTGTACTGTCTATATACCTTATGTTCAATAACTATTGATAATGATAAAACAGTCACAATTCATCATACAACAGTGACTCTCATCTTATTGGAAGGCAGCTGTGCACACCACTATGCCACCAACATCGCTCTCACCACTTAGATTTTTCCTTTTCAAAATGGGAGCAGAGGTTATTGTCTACATTCCTGACTCTCACTCTAGGGTAAGTGTCTGTGAACAACTTAGATATGTCACAGTAGGTTGAAGTGGTTTGAGTCCCATGATTTCAGGAGAGGGATGTTTTTTTGGAACTTTTCAGGATGTAAACTCCTGGTTACCTTCACAGAGATTGACGAATGGAAGTAAGCATAGCACAGTTAGCACAAACATTGACACTACTAACCCTTAGGCAAGGAAGGACTCTCCCTAGAGCCCTCAGAGGGAGTGGAACCCTGCTGAAACCTGGATTGTGTACCTCTGGTCTCCAGAACTATCAGAGAGTAAGTTTCTATTGTTTTCAGCTACTCAGTTTGCAGTAATTTATTATGGAAGCTATAGAGCTTCAGTTCCAGATAAAACTGGCTGGAGCAAGATCAAGGAAGAGCAACAACAAACCCAGCTTATGCTGGGGGTACTCAGCAGGATAAAAGTCTCTGCTTCCCCCAGAATAAGTTTCTGTCTCTAAAACACAAACTCTTAAGCATTTCTCTCTTAGTAGTAAGAGGCTAGAGGCTGTGGCTTGGTTCTTTATGCATGGCACTATGTTTCTTCCTGTCTTCTTCCTTCTAATCTTTCTCTTCATTAGCAATGATCATAGAATTTTCTGGGCAAAATAGACCTTTATTTTGTAACTGGAAAATTTTGGCAAAATGTCGCAATGTTCTAGTATCCTAAAAGCTCAACATACTGGGCCTTAGGAACTTTCCAGGGGAGAGACAATAAGACCACAGTCTGCACAGAGCCTTCTGTGTAGCTGTGATAGTGAGGAAAAAAACAATTACATTAATGTTGTTTGTTAGGGTGGGGCTTTTTTGCTGCTTCTTTTTTATGGTAGTTTTTCACTATTCAGTCTAAATTTGTAAATACCATTGTTTGTTTCCATTAAGAGAAACTGTTTATATTCAAAGTTAACCCATCCTCGGTCCTAGTTGCTATTTTCCATTCAGAAGGTGTAGTGAGTTAAATGGTAGCTCCCCAAAGATATGTCTAGTTTTGGTACCTGTAAATGTGACGTTATTTGGAAAAAGGATCTTTGTAGATGTAATTAAATTAAGGATCTTGAGATAAGGACTTCCTAGATCATGCAGGTGGACCCTAAATCCAATCACAAGTATCTTATAAGAGACAGAAGAGGAGGACTGGGGACAATAGCTCACACCTGTAATCCTAGCACATTAGGAGGCTGAGGCAGGTGGATCATTTGAGTTCAGGAGTTCAAGACCAGCCTGGTCCACATGGTGAAACCCTGTCTTTACTAAAAATACAAAAATTAGCCAGGCAGTAGTGGTGCATGTCTGAAATCCCAGCTACTCAGGAGGCTGAGGCAGGAGAATTGCTTCAGTCTGGGAGGCACATGTTGAGGTGAGTGGAGGTTGGGGCACTGCACTCCAGTTTGGGTGACAGAGTGAGACCCTGTCTCAAAAAAAAAAAGGCAGAAGAGGAGAAGACACAGTGGGAGAAATGAGAAGGCCAAATGAAGATGGAGACAGAGATGGGAGTGATGCTGCCAACAAAGCCCAGGAACACCTGTGGCCACCAAAAGCCAGGACAATTGAGAAAGATCAAGGAAGGATTCTCCCCTTGAGCCTTCCTAGAGAGCAAGACCTGCTGATACCTTGATGTTGGACTTCTGGACCCCAGAACTGTGAGAGAATAAGTTTCTGTTGTAATAACTTACCTAGTTTTCAGTATTTTTTTATGGCAGCTACAGGAAACAAAGAAGGTTAGAAGGAAATGGTGAGTTTACTCAAATCTTGCTGGAATGGAAGAGTCTATCCTGAAATATGAGTGGCATTCCTCAGGCCCTTGAACTCAGATGACCCAAGGCTATGAAGAGATCTGGCCCAGGCCTGTCTCAACTAAAGCCATGGCTTTGGCTGCATGTTGGAGAGTCTATTTTTTTTAAATTGCATTTTAGGTTTTGGAGTACATGTGAAGAACATGTAAGATTGTTGCATAGGTACACACATGGCAGTGTGGTTTGCTGCCTTCCTCCCCATCACCTATATCTGGCATTTCTCCTCATGTTATTTCTCTCCGACTCCCCACCCTCCATTCTTCCTCCCCTATTTCCCCCCCATAGACCCCAGTGTGTGATGCTCCCCTCCCTGTGTCCATGTGTTCTGATTGTTCTATACCCACCTATGAGTGAGAACATACGGTGTCTGATTTTCTGTTCTTGTGTCAGTTTGCTTAGAATGATGGTTTCCAAGTTCATCTATGTCCCTACAAAGGACACAAACTCATCGTTTTTTTATGGCTGCATAGTATTCCATGGTGTATATGTGCCACATTTTCCAGGTCCAGTCTATCATCGATGGGCATTTGGGTTAGTTCCAAGTCTTTGCTATTGTAAAGAGTTCCACAATGAACATTCGTGTGCATGTGTCCTTATAAGAGAATGATTTATAATCCTTTGGATATATACCCAGTAATGGGATTGCTGGGTCAAATGGAATTTCTATTTCGAGATCTTTGAGGAATTGTCACACTCTCGTCCACAACGGTTGAACTAATTTACACTCCCACCAACAGTGTAAAAGTGTTCCTATTTCTCCACATTCTCTCCAGCATCTGTTGTCTCCTGATTTTTTAATGATTGCCATCTAACTGGCATGAGATGGTATCTCAATGTGGTTTTGATTTGCATTTCTTTAATGACCAGTGATGATGAGCATTTTTTCATATGTTTGTTGGCCTCATGTATGTCTTCTTTTGTAAAGTGTCTGGAGAGTCTTAATGTGTGAATCACATTTGAGGAATGAAACTTCCCTGTAATGTAAAGATATTCAGACCCCAAGAAAGTCTTCTCATTCTATGAGGTATTTTATGTGATGAGACAGGCCAGTAGTTTTTTTTTTTTTTTTTTTTTTTTTTTGGAGACAGAGTTTTGCTTTTGTTGCCCAGGCTGGAGTGCAATGGTAAGATCTTGGCTCCCTGCAACCTCCACCTCCTGGGTTCAAGTGATTCTCCTGCCTGAGCCTCCTAAGTAGCTGAGACTACAGGAATGCGCCACCATGTCCTATTTTTTATGTGTGTGTGTGTGTGTTTTTAGCAGACATGAGGTTTCACCATATTGGCTAGGCTGGTCTCAAACTCCTGACCTCAGGTGATCCACCTGCCTCAGCCTCCGAGAGTTCTGGGATTACAGGTGTGAGCCGCCATGTCCCCGATAGCAGTCACCTTTTACAGCCCTTGGGAGGAGTGTTTCTTTTTAGTTCCTTTGAAAAACTCCTGGTCCTTGCTTCCTCCTCCCTCCATGCACTTTCTGTCACCCCATCACTACCCTGCATGGCCTGCATCTTTCTGGAATCATCTTCTCTGTGGCATTATATGTAGCCATCCCCAAGTTGATGGAGTTGACAAACAAGATAAAACACCTTATTACTTCCAGTTTAAGAGCTAAAAATACAAAGGATAATAAGTGGCAGCTCTTGTCTACTGTAAAACCATTACCTAGTGGAGAAGAGGCATATATAAACAGAGATCTGGGGGAAGATGTGCTAACAGATAGACAGTGGGGATGGTGGGGGTGCAGTGGCTCACTCCTGTAATCCTGGCATTTTGGGAGGCTGAGGCGGGTGGATCACTTGAGATCAGGAGTTTGAGACCAGTCTGGCCAACATGGTGAAACCTCGTCTCTATTAAAAATACAAAACTTAGCTGAGTATGGTGGCACGTACCTGTAACCCCAGCTACTTGGGAGGCTAAGGCAGGAGAATTGCTTGAACCTGAGAGGCAGAGGTTGCAGTGAACCGAGATCATACCACTGCACTCCAACCTGGGCAACAGAGCAAGACTCTGCCTCAAATAAATGAATGAATGAATGAATGAATGAATGAATGACGGAGGATCTTTCTGCTGTCTGGGACACCCAGAGGAGGAGCACTTCTCCTTGGGAGAGTCTGAAAGCATTTGAGAAGACATGACCTTGGAGCTGAAATCAGGAGCTCTGCAAGCTGAGATGGGGGAGTAAATCATTCCTGGTAGGTGAACATAAGGAAAGACATATAGTGTGTTTGTGGAACAGCGAGAAGTTGGGGGTAACAGAACAGGGATGAGAATGGGGTGTGAGTGAGTACAGAAATAAGTTGAGAGGATGGTTGGTGCCAGACCATTAAGAGCCTTACACATCCTTGATGACTCAAGCTGAACATGGCCCAACTGAACTGGTTATCTTCCCTAACCCTCCTTCCCCTACCCCAGCGTTCACTAGCTCTAAAAAGACACCATCACCCATGCAATCAGGGTCTGGCAGAGACCTGGGCATCCATCAAGCTTCTTCTTCGCCCTCTTTAGAACATCCTGAATCCCTCCTGCTCTCTCCATTCTTATGCCAGGCCATCATCACCTACAGCCTGGACATCTGCTGCAGTCCTCTCTCCCCTCTCCCTGCTGCACCCAATCTCCTTACTCCCAGTCTGGCTTGCCTCTGCACTCTGTTCTCTACTTATAGCCAGAGCATTCCATTTAGAAAACAGATTTAACCATATCACTTGGCTATCTGTGTAAAACTCCATAAGCTACTTTCAATGGCTCACAAAGCCCTCTATGATATAGCTTCTGATCAAAGCAATGCATGCACAGAGGTGCTTGGAATGGAAAGTGGTAGTGCCATGACACCACGGTCCCCACTCCCAGGCCTCCTCCCCATAGGCCTTCTTTTGGCCATTTCTGGGTTTTAGTACTCCTGGTGATTATCTCCATATCCCCCAGTAGTATACTTATTCTGATGTTTCTTGATTTATCAACCTTAAATAGCTTACTATAACAAATAGGGGTTTTGTCTCCCTCTTTTTTTGAGATAGAGTTTTAATTTTTTTTGTAGAGAGCTGCCTCGCTCTGTTCTCCAGACTGGTCTTGCCTGGCCTCAAGCGACCTTCCTACTTTGGCTTCCCAAAGTGTTGGGATTACAGGCATGAGCCATCATGCCTGGCTTTGTCTCCCTAGAAGATTCCTGGTTCCTCCTCAGGTGTCTTCTCAAATTTCAAAAAATATATACTTAAACCTCAATGCCTGCCTTCATCAGTCTTGAACTTTTGACTTACCACTCTGTAAGATGAAAACATTAGCGCTCCTACCCTCCTATCTACCTTCTGTGACCCAACCATTCCTTGTCTATGTCTTGGCATACATTATGGAGTTTGAGAACATTTACTTTTAATTTAGCTATAGTAAAATCCTCCATAAGTTATTCTTGAGTCTAAAAGAAAAAAAGTTGACTTCATAATAACCATGAAAAATGGTGTTGGTTGGGTGTGGTGGCTCATGCCTGTAATCCCAGCACTTTGGGAGGCCAAGGTAGGCAGACTGCTTGAGGTCAAGAGTTTGAGACCAGTCTGGCCAACATGGTGAAACCCCGTCTCTACTAAAAATACAAAAATTAGCCAGGCGTGATGGTACATGCCTGTAGTCCCAGCTACTTGAGAGGCCGAGGCAGGAGAATCACTGGAATCCAGGAGGCAGAGTTTGCAGTGAGCTGAAATCGCACCACTGCACTCCACACTGGGCAACAGAGCAAGACTCCATCTAAAAAAAAAAAAAGAAAAGAAAAGAAAGAAAATTGGTGTTTACTGTAGTCACCTCTGTGCTGTGTTTTAGTTTGCTTTATATTTGGGTTTGGCCTTTCTTGTCTATTTTGTTTTTCTGGGAGTACAATTGCGTTTCTTCTTCTTTTTTTTTTTTTTTTGAATTCTATAAATTTGCCAAGCCATCAATTGTACTATCTATTCTATTGAATGCTCTGCCCCAACTCCTCACCTCTTTCCAAGAGCTTTGGAGACAGTCTGGCCTAGTTGCTGTCTTGACTTTCTGCACTGATCTCAGCTCTCCTTCTGAGATTTCCTGTAACTGCTCTCCTGGGTTGGATTCACTGTTTCTGAATGATGTGTCTTTTTCTTTTGCTTCGGTAACTTTGAAGCATGCTATCAAGTAACTTCCTAAGAAAAGGTCCTCAGGGAATAATAGTTTTTAACCTTTTTGTTATAGAAAACGTCAGGGCAGGCACATCCCAGCACTTTGGGAGGCCACAGCAGGAGGATCTCTTGAGCCCAGGATTTTTTTATTTTGTTTTGTTTTTTTGTTTTAAGATAGAGTTTTGGTCTTGTTGCCCAGGCTGGAGTGCAGTGGCATGATCTCGATTCTCTGCAAACTCTGCTTCTCGGGTTCAAGCGATTCTCCTGCTTCAGCTTCCCAAGTAGCTGGGATTACAGGCATGTGCCATCATGGCTGGCTAATTTTGTAATTTTAGTAGAGACAGTGTTTCTCCATGTTGGCCAGGCTGGTCTTGAACTTCTGATTTCAGGTTATCTGCCCACCTCTGCCTCCAGTGCTGGGATTACAAGCATTAGCCACTGCACCTGGCTGAGCTCAGGAGTTTTAGATCAGCCTGGGCAACATAGTGAGTACTCATCTTCGCAAATAATTAAAAAATTAGCTAGGCATGGTGGCACACACCTGTGGTCCCAGCTACACAGGAGGCTGAGGTGTAAGGATCACTTGATCCTTGGGGCTGGAGGCTGCAGTGAGTTGTGATTGGCCACTGCACTCCAGCCTGGGCAACAGAACAAGACCCTGTCTCAAAAAAAAAAAAAAAAAAACAGAAAAGAAAAAGAAAATTTCAAACACATATAAAAGGAGATAAAATAATACCATAATGAACCCTTATATATCTATCAGCTGCTCTAATAATTAGCAACTCTCAGCTAACCTTTTTTCACCCACACTCCTAGCCACTGCTCACCTCTGCCCGATTATTTTTCTCCCAGATATCATATCACCAGAAAATATTTAAATATATGTCCCAGAAAGATAAGGACTCATAAAAAAGTAAGAACATTAACACACCTAAACAAATTCTCAGTGATTTCTTAATGTCATCAAATAACTGATTCACGTTCAAATTCCCTGATATATATAAACATTTGCTTGTTTGAATTGGAGCCAATTGCAATTGTTCGCTATGTCTCTTTTAATTCAAATAAATAACAATTTTTAAAAATTTAATTGAAACAATTATTCAATTGTTTAGTATGTCTCTTGAGTCTCTTTTAATTTGTGGTTCCTTCATCTCATTTTTTTCCCTTGCAGTTTATTTGTTGAAAGACAGTGGGTTTTTTTGTTTTGTTTTGTCTCATAAAGTTTCCCAGAGTCTGAGTTTTGCTGATTGCATTCCTGCTGTGATGTGTGGTATAGTCCTTTATCCCCTGTAGTTTCTGTGAGTTCATAATGAAATCTAGAGTCTTGATCAGATTACATTATATTATTCTGGGGGTACCTTCATAGTTACCAAAATGAGGCACATTTGTGTGCTCCCAAAATGAGGCACATCATGTCCACTTCTCTCATTTTTATAATGTGAGCAGCCATTGATGGTCCTTGTATAGATCCATTGTTTTATTAGGGATTATGACATGGTGATATTCTAATTATATTGTCACTCATTTATTAGCTGCAAGACTTCCATGTTACAGAGAAATTTTCCCTTATTTACTATTTAGTTATCTTGAAGCTCCTATGGGAAAGATAAAGATAGGATAAATGCTTGATTCATTCCCTTTATTTGCCACTTAAAAAAATAATGAGTCCCTTGGGTCAGGTGCAGTGGCTCATGCCTGTAATCCCAGCACTTTGGGAGGGCGAGGTGGGTGGATCACCTGAGGTTGGGAGTTCAAGACCAGCCTGGTCCACATGGTAAAACCCAATTTCTACTAAAAACACAAAAATTAGCTTGACGTGGTGTTGAGTGCCTATAGTCCTAGCTACTTGGGAGGCTGAGTGGGAGAATCACTTGAACTCCAGAGGCAGAGCTTGCAGTGAACTCAGATAACCCCATTGCATTCCAGACTGGGTGACAGAGCAAGACCTTGTCTCAAAGTAAAAAATAATAATAAAATAAAATACCTGAACATTTCATTATTCTCCCTTATGAATTGACAGCTTGGCTTGGTGTAGAATTCTGGGTTGAAAATAGTTTTCTGTGGGAACTTTGAAACCATTACTCAATTTTCTTCTAAGTAACCAATGTTACTAATGAGAAGTCTGCAGCCATTCTGAGTGTTTTTCTTGTATGTGGACTCATTTTTTTTCTTTTGTTTTGTTCCATTTGAGGGACCTTCTATTTATTCTGCAGTTCTGAAATCTCATCATGGCATGTTTAGCTGTGGGTTTCTTAAAAATAATCATGAGTCTGGGCTGGACATGGTGGTTCAGTAATCCTCGTGGATCTCACAATATCGTAGGGAACACAGAAATAATATAAATAAATGAAATATGCAGTATGTTAGAAGGTGACTAGTGGTGACTGGGCATGGTGGCTCACGCTTGTAATTCCAGCACTTTGGGAGGCTGAGGCAGGCCGATCACCTGAGGTCAGGAGTTTGAGACCAGCCTGGCCAACATGGCAAAATCCTGTCTCTACTAAAAATACCAAAATTAGCTGGAGATGGTGGCATGCACCTGTAATCTCAGCTACTTAGGAGGCTGAGGAAGGAGAATCACTTGAACCTGGGAGGTGGAGTTTGCAGTGAGCCGACATTGCACCACTGCACTCCAGTCTGAGTGACAGAGTAATACTCTGTCTCAAAAAAAAAAAAATAAATAAAAAAAATAAAGAAAGTGAGAAGTGCTAAGGAGCAGAAAATAAAGTGATAACAAGGATATGAAATGCAGGGAGGGTTGAGATTTCACATAGGATGGCAGGGAAGGCCTCACTGAGAAGGTGCCTTTTTTTGTATATCTGGTAGAATTTGGCTATGAATCTATCTGGTCAAGGACTTTTTTTTGGTTGGCAGGCTCTTTATTACTAATTCAACTTTAGAAGTTAATATTGGTCTTTTCTGAGTTTTAATATCTTTATAAATCAATCTTGGGAGATGATTTGCTTCATGGAATTTATTCATTTTCTCTACATTTCTAATGTGTGTGCATAGAGTTGTTCATAGTAATCTCAGGATTACTATGTATTTTACTCAGGATTAATTTTGCATTTCTGTGAAATCAGTTCTGATGTCACCTTTGTCATTTCTGGTTGTGCTGATTTGAGTCTTCTCTTTTTTTGCTTTATTAATCTAGCTAGGGATTCATTAATCTCTTATATTTTTTGAGAGCCAATACTTGGGTATATTGACCTTTTGCATGGGTTTTTGCATCTCAACTTCATTAAGTGTTTCTCTAATTGTAGTTATTTCTTTTCTTCTTTTAGCTTTAGGGTTCTCTCTCTCTCTCTCTCTCTCTCTCTCTCCCTCTCTCTCATCTTTCTCTTTGCCTCTCACTCATTCCTTTAGTTGAATAATTAGATTAATTGGAGACCTTACAAACTTCTTGATTAAGGCTCTTGGTTAAAAAATTTACTGCTAGGAATTCATACTGCAATCAGAAGTATTAACAGGAGTACAGACCAAGCTGAGGAAAACATCTCAGAGCTAAAATACTGAATATTTGAATCAACTCAGTCAGATAAAAATAAAGAATTAAGAAAAATGCACAAAACCTCTGAGAAATATGAAATGATGTAAAGAGGCTAAATATATGACTCATCAACACTCCTGAGAGAGAAGAGAAAAGAAGCTACTTGGATAATATATTTGATAATATATTATTGAGAATACATTATAATATATTGAGAATATATTATAGCTCTAAGGTTGTAAACTTTCTTCTTAATACAGCTTTGGCAGGATTTCAGAGATTTGGGTAAGTTATGACCCTGTTTTCATTAATTTGAAATAATTTTGCTTCTCTTCCTTAATTTCTACATTTACTCAGGAGTTATTCCTCAGTAATTTGTTTTGTTTGCATGTATTTGTAGAATTTTTGAGTGATCTTGGTGTTGATTTCTATTGTGCTATAACCTGAGAGCATGCTTGGTATAATTACAATTTTTTAAAATTTATTAGGGCTTTATGACTGAACATGTGGTCAATTTTACAACATGTTTTATGTGTGGATGAGAAGAAATGTATCTTCTGTGGTTGGTGGGTAGCGTGTTCCTCAAAAGTCTAGTAGCTCCAGTTGATCAAGTGTCAAATTTAAGGCCATAGTTTCTTTGTTAGCTTTTCAGGCTTGGTGATCTGTCAGTTTGGTTTGTGGTGTGTTGTAGTCTACCACTATTATTGTGTGGTTATTTAAGTCTTTTAGTAGATTAGGAAGAGCTAAGTGCATACATACTTAGCATAGCTAAAGCTTTTTGTTGGATTGTACTCTTTATCAGTATGAAATGCCCTTTATTATCCTTCTTAATATTTATTGGTTTAAAACCTGTTTTGTCCTTCTTAATATTCATTGGTTTAAAACTTGTTTTATTTGAAATAAGAATAGCAACTCCTGCTCTTTTTTGTTTTTCATTTATATGGTACATTTTAATTTACCATTTTTACTTTGAGCTTGTGGCTATCATTACATGGATATGACTCTCTGGAAGACAGTTAGTTGGGTCTCATATTTTTATCCAGACTGCTACTCTGTGTCTTTTCAGTGGAGTGTTTAGCCCATTTACATTCACAGTTAGTACTGATACTTGCGATTTTGTTGCTGTCATGCTGTTACCAGCTTGTTGTGATTTAGACTTGATGGCATAGTTGCTTTATAGTGCCTGTGGGCTGTGTGCTGAACTGTGCTTTTGTAATAGTAGGCATTGTTCATTCAAATTTATGTTTAGCTCTCCCTTAATGACTTCCTGTAATACCGGTCTAGTTGAAATATATTTTCTCACCATTTGCTTTTTAGGGAGGAGTTTTCTTTTCTTTGTTACTTATGAAGCTTGGTTGGCAGGATGTGAAATTCTTCATTGGCATTTCTTTTCTTTAAGAACACTGAAAAGAGATTTCCAGTCTCTTCTTGGCTTACAAGGTTTCTGCTGAGGGTTCTGCTAGCCCGACGGGGTTGCCTCTGCAAGTGGTCTGCTTCTTCTCTAGCTCCCTTTAGATATTTTTTTTCATTTTTCTTGATCTTGCTGAATCTTATGACAGTGTTTTCTTGTATAATATCTGGCTAGTGTTCTCTATATTTCTTGGATTTGCATATCAACTTCTAGTGAGATTAGAAAAATCTTCATTGTTTAAGGAAGTCTTTCATGGACTATCTTCTCAAATACGTTATCCAAGTAGATTATTTTCTTTCTAAGGAATGCTGATGAGTCAAACATTTTTTTTTTTTAGAAAAAGAGAGAAAAGGAGAAAGAAAAAAAGAAACAGCAAAAGAAAGAAAAAAAAGAATGAAAGAGAGAAAGAAAGAGGACGAGAAAGAGGGAGAGAGATTGGGATTCTTGTTTTATTGCCCAGGCTAGAATGTAGTCTAAAAATGGGTATTAAAAACCTCTTTTATGCCAATAATTGTGCTTAACAATGGAGACAGGAAGGAATAGGGGATGAAAATAACAAATAAACAGACAACCAATATTTTATTTAAACCTGTGAAATGCTATGCAATTGCTGAGGACATTTTGCCTCTTCACATTATCTCATTTCTCAGAGGTCTTATTCATTTTTCTTAACTCTTTATTTTTATATGACTGAGTTGATTCAAAGATACAATCTTTTACCTCTGAGATTCTTTCCTCAGCCTGATCTATTCTGCTGTTAATACTGATTGCATTATGAAATTCTTGTAGCAAGTTTTTTAGCTGAAAAAGCTCAGTTTCGGTCTTTCTTAAAATGGGAACTTTGGCTTTCGGCTATTGAATCACTTTACTGCATTGCTTGACTTTCTTGGCTTGAGTTTAAACTTTCCCCAATCTCAGTGAGCTTCCTTGCCATCCAGATTCTCAATTTCATGTCTGTTATTTCAGTTTAGACTGGTTAACAACCATTGCTCAGTCACTAGTGGGCTCATTTGGTGGTAAAAGGAAACTCTGACTTTCTGTTTTTGTGATTATTTTGAGACAAGGTTTTACTATGTCACCCAGACTGGAGTGCAGTGATGTGATCTCAGGTCACTGCAACCTCCTCCTTCTGGCTTCATGTAATTCTTGTGCCTCCTAATAGCTGGGATTACTGGCATGCACCACCACACTTGGCTATTTTTTTTGTATTATTAGTAGAAATGAGGTTTTACCATGGTAGCCAAGCTGGTCTTGAACTCTTAACCTCACGTGATCCACCTGCCTCGGCCTCCCAAAGTGCTGGGATTACAGGCATGAGCCGTCACAGCCATCCCACTGTGACTTTTTGAATTGCCACAGTTCTTACACTAATTCCCATCTCGGAGGGTTGGTATTCTTTTAATTGTTGTGTAAATTATCACTCATTGACTTTGTTTCTGTAGATTTTCAGAGAACTAAATCTGTACAATGTCTTTTACTTGCAGAATTCTTGCTCTTGGTTTTGCTGGTGGGAGAATTAGTAATTTTTGGTGTTGTAGTTTGGGCTTTGGTCCAGTAGATGGTGCTTGAGAGCAATGGGCAGTAGATAGGCTCTTTGTCAGCAACACAGTTCCTTCGTGTATCTTCACATTTGCACTTATGTTCTGTGGTGTGTTGGGGAGAGGGATGACCTCCTTACCAGGTCTGCTTGTTGATTTGGAATAGCCACTACTAATGTCACACACTTAATGGATAAACCTTGTGAAGGAAGGCACAACTAGGTTCCATGCCAGCCTACAAATCCGTGTGACTCAGCTGTCTTTTTTGTTTTTCTCAGAGTGTGGGCTTATTTCTCTCTTACCTGCCAGGCAGAGCTCTAAGGTCATCACTTCTGAGCGACAGGCTGCAGTCTTGACACGCAAGCACCTGTTCATGACTTTCTTCCCCATGTGCTTGGAGTTGGGCTCTGGTGTGGTGTAAAATCTGTAGGGCTCCCAGACTGCCAAAATGCTTTCAGGTGAAGCAAACACCTGGGTTTGGCAGTGGAGGCTGCATTGTGTGCTCAGCTTATACAGAGCAACCAGGCAGAGATCCTGTGAGAGGCTGCTGAGCAGGTGGACCTGCATGACAGATGTCTCCTAGACTCATGAAGAAGTAGGCCATGCTTCCTTTTTGGCAGTTAACTGGGATCAGAGCCTCTCAGAGCTATATGGGGTCACACTTACGGCTGGGCTCCCATGGAGTGGAGCTGTGCTCAAAGTTTCCCAGCTTTGTCCCTGCTGTGGCTCCATCTCCATCTAATCTCCAGGGAGATTTTCTTGTAAGCTCACACATCTATGTGGGTGTGGGGTCCCTTGCAGATAGGATCTCAGAGGTTCATAGCAAGAGTGAGCAGTCCCCCAGTCCCTTTACTCACTCTATTTCAAGGCACCATTCACAGTAAGAAACCAGCTATAGTGTGAACTCATCCTACATGGTGTTCCTAGCCTCCTTCTCCTTCAACCTTAGTATCTTGAGTCTTTTCTGCATCTTCATTTGGTGTTTTCAAAGATCGCTCAAATTATATTAGTACAGTCAAAGTCCCATTCTCTATCTTGCTATCTGTGGCACTTCTAAGCTCCATCTAATCAGCCATCTCCTCCAGTTTGATTTATTTTTAATCACTGAACAGTACTTTATGCTACAGATTGATCACAGATTGTCTATGCAGTTGCTTATTGAAGGATATGTTGGTTCACTTTAGGTTTGTGATATCGTTTGGCTCTGTGTGTACACTAAAATCTTACCTCAATTTGTAATTTCCATGTGTTGGGGGAGGCACCTAGTGGAAGGTGATTGAATCATAGGGGTGGCCTTCAACCTTGATGTTCTTGTAATAGTGCTTGAGTTCTTATGAGATCTGGTTGTTTGAAAGTGCATGGCACTTTCTCGTTTGCTCTCTCTCTCTCTTTCTCTCCTTCCACCATGTAAAATGTACTTGTTTCTCTTTAAACTTCTGCCATGATTGTAAGTTTCCTGAGACCTCCTAGCCAAGCTTTGTGTTAAGCCTTTCTGTTAATTGGAACTGTGAGCCAATTAAACCTCCTTTCTTCATTATTACCCAGTCTCAGGTAGTTGTTTATAGCAGTCTGAAAACAGACTAACACAGTTTGGAAATTATAAATAAAACTCTTTTAAATACTCATGTGCACCTTTTGGTGTGAATATAAATTACTCACTTGATACACTTAGGAGCTGGATCCATTGATTATATGTTAAGAGTATGTTTTGTTGTGTAAGAAACTGCCTACTTTTAGAAATGGGTCTACAGCTTAACATTTTTCATCACCATGAAGGAATAATTTCTGTTTTTTTCTTTTTTTTTACATCTTCATCATCATTTGGCATTCTCTGTGTTTTTAAATATAGCCACTCCAATACATGCCTGGTGATACCACATTTCATTATATTTCAATTTGCTAATGTTATATCATGTTGAGCATTGTTTCATTTGTCAACTCTACATTTTTTGTTGATATGTATGTTCTGATATTTTGTCCATTTTAATTGGTTTATATGTCTTTTTATTATTTAGTGTTAATAGTTTTTTTTCTTTTTCTTTTGGTATTTTTCATGCCAGTTGTTTATAAGGTGTTTTTACAAAGAATTTCTCCCAGTGTGTAGCTTGTCTGTCATTCACTTTATCACCGTGTTCCCCACACCAATAATTTTTCACTTTAATGCAGTTAAACTTAGGATTGTCTAAAAATTCATCATCAAAACCCAGGTCATTTTAGATTTTTTCTTTTGTTATCTTCTAGAAGTTTTAGAGTTTTGTATTTTACAATTACATCTATGGCCTGTTTTGAGTATTTATAGAAGGTGTTACATTTATGTCTATTAATTTTTTATGTGGTTATACACTATTTTCAGCACTATATGTTGGAAGACTCATTTTTTATCATTGAATAGCTCTAGAATTTTTATGAAATATTGTCTTACTATTTGTGTGAATGTATGGGAAGGCTTTCAGCTTCTCTATATTAATCTTGTATACTTCATGTATACTTCATCCTTATAATACTGTTTTCATTAGTTTCAAAAGTTTTCTTTGTTATAATTGTTTGGGGATTTTTTAAAATGTAGATACTTATGTCATATGCAACAATTATCTTTCAATTTATATACCTATTGTTTCCTTTTCTTGTCTTATTGCATTATCTAAGACTTTTATTGTAATGTTAAATAAAAATGGTGAGGGAGGTCTTATTCGTTTTGTTCCTATGTTTTGAGGAAAGCATCTCATTTGTCACCATTCAAGTATTATGGTAACTGTAGGTTTCATATAGATGTTTATTCTCAAGAAGTGGAAGTTTTTCTCTATTCCTAGTTTGCTATCACAAATAGATGTTGAAACTGTGTCAAATTATTTGTAATTTTCATTTTTTCAGTTTCATTTTATGTATGTATGTGATGGAGTCTCTTTCACCCAGGCTGGAGTGCAATGGTGTGATCTTGGCTCACTGCAACCTCTGTCTCCTGAATTCAAGTTATTGTCCTGTCTCAGCCTTCCAAGTAACTGCATTACAGGCGTGCATCACCATGCCTAGCTAATTTTTTGTATTTTTAGTAGAAACAGAGTTTCACCATGTTAACCAGGCTGATCTTGAACTCCTGACCTCAAGTGATCTACCTGTCTCGGCCTCCTACAGTGGTTGGAACACTGGTGTGAGCCACCATACCTGGCTCCCAGTTTCATTTGTAATGTTAGTTATGTCTTTTTCTTTTTTTCATTTCTTTGAGTAGACATTTGTCAATTTTATTTATCTTTTCACAAGACTGGCTTTTGCTTTTATTAATGTTTCTCTTAACTTTTCTTTATTTTATTGATTTCTTCCCTGTTATTATTTATTGTCTTTTGCCTACTTTGGATTTAATTGGCTTCTCTACTTTCAGTTTTATAAGGTACACACAGAATATTTATTACATATCTTTTTTTTTGTAGTGTATGTGCTTAGTAGTATAAATTTTTCTTTATTTTTCTGCTTCATTCCATAAATTTAAATGTTATATTTTAATTTTAGTCAAAATAATTTCTTGTATCTGGAGACTTCTTTGATCTTTATGTTTTGTAGAAATGTGTTGTTTAATTTGTATGTATCTGTGGGTTTTTCAAGCTCTGATGGTTAATATTAACTGTCAGCTTCACTTGATTGAGAAATGCCTGGATGGCTGAAAAGTATTATTTTTGTTTTGTTTTGTTTTGTTTTTTCCTAAGATGAAGACTCACTCTTCACCCAAACTGGAGTGCAATGACATGATCTCACACACTGCAATCTTTGCCTCCTGGGTTCAAATGATTCTTCTGCCTCAGCTTCCCCGAGTAGCTGGGATTACAGGCACCTGCCATCATGCCTGGCTAATTTTTGTAGAGATGGGGTTTCACTATGTTGGCCAGGCTGATCTTGAACACCTGACCCCACGTAATCAACTTGCCTTGGCCTCTCAAAGTGCTGGGATTACAGGCAAGAGCGACTGCACGAAGCCAAATTATTGTTTTTGGATGTGTTCGTGAGGATGTTGCCAGAGAAGATTGACATTTGAGTCAATAGACTGGGGGAGGAAAACTCACCCTCAATTTGAGTGGGAACCACCCAATTAGCTTCCAGCACAGCTAGAACAAAGCTGGTTAAAGAAGATGGAATACCTGTGCCTGCTGAGTCCTCCCCTCTGAAGCCTTTGGCCAAAGGCTGAAGGCTACACTGTCAGCTTCTGTGGTTTTGAGGCTTGGGACTTTGACTGAGCCACTACTTATCTGTTCTTTATACTCACCTTGTAGACAGCTTCTTGTGGAACTTCACTTCATAATCACGTGAGCTAGCTTTTCTTAATAAACTCCCTTTTACATATACATATATTCTTTTAGTTCTGCCTCTTTTGAAAACCCTGACTGATACAGATTTGGGGAGTGGTTCTAAAGGAACAGAATTTTAGGGGTGAATTTTCTTAGTTGGTCTTTGGGTTTCTGGAGTTGGCTCAATTGTCTGATTAGACTTAAGAATGCTAAGGACTCTACTTACAGTGTGGAGAGCACTAAGCCCTTGATGTGAATTGTTTAGAGAGTTATGCAAAATATAAGCATTGGATACTCATGATTCACTGCTGCTGAGAGAAAAAAAGTTTAGTTACTCTGTATATGATATATTTGAACATTTGCAGAGGGCCAAAGAGTGTAATCAAGTTGGTTGTTTGTTCCTAAGTTTACTGGACAAAGTGATGAAAGGAAAGGATGATCTCAGGGATTCTTGTGGCTAGCATCTAAACTGGGAGAAATCTTGTGGCTGTACCTTTAAGGTGTGGAATCTGACCACTTCCCCATATTTAGTATTATAATTTAATTATGTTTTAGGACAGTTAATGTCAATGAGTTGAAGTAATGTGGAAAAGTACATCACATATTTGGGTTGGGAAGACTAAACTGTTCACCTTCATATGTAATTCTCAGTTACTCCCTCAGGTCACTTCAGCAAAATCCTAATAGGTAGGCTTATTTAAATGGATTTTGAGGACAGACTTTCTTAAGATCATATTTTTGTAATATTACAAAGTAGGTACCCTTCCAGTTTATCTATCAAATTTTGGTGACAATACTTTGCCCTATTATCCTCAATTCTATAAGAGATCTAAAAAAGAATAATCTGTTTGTTTATTTTATAACTTACATGAACGGGAATAACACCTTTTACATTTCTTGCTTGTCAGACCAGAAATTTAAAGTCTCTAACTTATTTGTGTTGATGTTTGACTGGTGATGGTCTTAGATCTCTTTTTACATTTTTCATATCATACCCACATTTAGATATGCTAGCACCAAAGCCCCAATAACCCAAGGTAATCATAACACATGCAATCAACATAAGCCCTACCTGTCCTTAAACTCTCATGCTAGCTTATTCTCTATGCTGAACAAAAATCCCCAGTTAGATTCTCTTTCTTGTTCTCACAAGCCATTTTATAACTAGCTGGGAGCCTATGCTGCTATCGCCAAAATCTCAGATATGTGAATAATAAACATTTCTATGAATATAGGGATTTCATTTTTTTTTCCAATTTGCCATGCTTTCTTACTCGTGACTGAGCTCTAATTTTTCTATACTCATAAAATGAGACAGAGAGAAAAAGGAAGAACTGACAAATGTTACACAAACAAGTTGAAGTTACTACTTCTGCAAAGAAATATGTTCATTTAGCCAGCTGGGTTTGAGTGCTTGTAATGGCATGGATTCCTTCAGGAGAACATGGCCAGAAGCTTCTTTCTACAATTTAGCCTATCATGTTTGTTCAAGAAAATAAAATTAAAAGCTTACAGTTCTTGAGGATGTAATTATTGGCTAAAACTTCATCCAGATTAAACCTCATGTTTTATGAAGTATGGTATTTAATAAAGTAAGATATAAAATATTTTATTTGAAAAGAAATTGCTGGTTTTAAATTAGTGTCATTTGTATGCATGTCTCTCATTTTTCCAAGGTGATCTTAAGTTCACCTTTAGAGAACAATAAGCATTCAAGTGATCATAGTGAAAATATGTAAGTAATTTCTCCGTGTTTATGATAGTATTAAATTTATGGGAAAGTGAATGTGGACAGGAAGTCAGTTCTAGCAACCAAGATATGCAGTAAACATTTGGAGACTACGGAATTCTATTTGAACATTTTATGAATTTCACCAGTTTCACCCATCCACCTCTACACATACATGGGATATTTTAGGACTCAGTCTCCTTTGTAGATGTGGATGTAAACTTAACCCTGAAGGAGTGGGCTTTGCTGGATTCTTCACAGAAAAAAAACTCTACCAAGATGTTATGCAGGAAAATCCCAAAAATCTGGCCTGTCTAGGTAAAGGGAACATTTTTCTGCATAATTTGATATACAACAGGTGTTTCTTGCTCAACAACTGTGTTCTAAGTTATGAAATGTGAAAGTAAATTATTTGGTGATTAAACCAGACAGGGTCACAGCTACTCATAAGACTATACTGTAACTTTTTTTATTTCTAATAATTCACTAGAATGTTTCTGAATCTGCATTTTAGGGAAACATTGGGAAGACCAGGATATTGCAGATAACCACAATAAACCAGGGGAGAATCTAAGGTGAGTTGCATTTACTAGAGTAATTAGTGGACCATGAGAGAATTTCAGAAACAAGCAAGCAAAACAATAAATACAGCTTCAAATGTATTAACTTTTAGAGAGTTTTTACTAAACATAAGCTTTGAAGCAGTATATAGAAATCTGTTCTATGTATGTGATCTTGTTTGGTAACAACTTTTGTTGAATCAGTATCTAGAGCATTGAGTATATTAACTTTCAAACAATTTAGATGGAAGAGATAACCTATACTTTCTGTGAAAATGGTTAAAATGTAATTATTACACCTACTAATAAATTTAAAATTATTTAAACTAGCACATTATTATTATTTGTTTACAGAGGTCATAAAGATAAGAGACTTCTTGAAAGAAGAAAAGGTAGTCAGTGTGGAAAAATCACTAGGCCAATGCCAAATTGTGATATTAACAAGGAAACTTCTACTGGAGCAAGACTGGATAAATGCAGCAAATGTGGAAAAGTCTTCTTGAAGCATTTATCTTTCAATGGGCACATGAGAGCTCTCATTGAAGAGATATCAAATGAGTAACAGGAATATGAAGAAGGACTAAAATGTACAGAATGTGAAAAAACCTTTTGTTATCAACCCTGCTTTCAAAACCATAAAAGAATGCATACTCGAAAAAAACCTTATGAGTATAAACAATGTCGTGAAGACTTCAGTTGTCCAAATTCTGTTCAACTGTATGAAAGGTCTCAAACTGAAGAGAAACACTACAAATGTAAGCAATGTGGCAGAGCCTTCAGATTTTTAAGGTTTCTTCTACTACATGAAAAAATTCACACTCAGGAAAAACCATATCAATGCAAACAATGTGGCAAAGCCCTCAGTTTTTCAAGTTTTCTTTGACTGCATGAAAGAACTCACACTGGGGAGAAACCCTATAAATGTAAACAATGTGGTAAAGCCTTTATTTCTCTCAGTAACCTACAAATTCATGAAAGGACTCATACTGGAGGAAAACCTTATGAATGTAAAAAATGTGTTCAAACACATTAAAAAAAAACTCACGCTGGAAAAAAAACTCTATAAATGTACAGAATGTGGAAAAGCCTTTCATAGCTCAAGTTCTGTTAGAGAACATGAAAGAACTCACACTGGAGATAAACCTTATAAATGCAAATAATGTGGTAAAACCTTTATTTCTTCCACTCACTTTCAACTGCATGAAAGAACTCACACAGGGGAAAACCGCTGTGAATGTAAACAATGTGATAAAGCCTTTATTTCTTCCAGTCACTTTTGACTGCATGAAAGGACTCACACTGTAGAGAAACATAATGAATGTAAACAATGTGGTAAAGCCTTTGTGTCTTCCAGTCACTTTTGATTGCATGAAAGGACTCACACTGGAGAGAAATATAATGAATGTAAACAATGTGGTAAAGCCATCAATAGTTCAAGTTCTATTAGAGTACATGAAATAACTCACACTGGATAGAAACCCTATGAATATATACAGTGTGGGAAAGCCTTTAGTTGTTTGTATTCTATTCAAAATCATGAAATAACTCACACTGGAGAGAAAGCCTATAAATGTAAACAATGTAATAAAGCCTTTATTTCTCCTAGTAACTTTTGATTGCATGAAAGAACTCATACTGCAGAAAAGAACTCATATTGAGAAACCTTATGAATGTAAACTATTTTTTAAAGCCTTCAGTAGTTCAAGTTCTGTTCAGATGCATCAATGAACACACACCAAAGAGAAGCCCTATGAGTGAATACAGTGTGGTGAATCAGTTGTTAAATTTTTGTTAGAAAACATGAAACATTCATTCTACAGAGAAAGTCTAGGAATGTAAACATTGGTAAAGCCTTCATGTTTTCCAGTCACCTTCAAATTCATTAAAGGATTTATATTGAACAGGTACTCTAAAAATGTAAAAAACTTGGTGAAGTCTTTATTTTTCCCAGTCAATTTGAATTCCGCAAAAGCACTCACACTGGAGAGAATCCATATTAAAATAAACAGTGTAATAAAGGCTTCAGGTGTTTAAGGTCTTCTGGAGCTTATGAAAGATCCCACACAGAAGGGAAACCTTATGAATTTACAAATTTCACAACGCATTCATCTCTTTTAGTCAGACTTTTAGGGGTGTAAAAAGGCTCATACTGGAGAGAAACACTACAAATACAAACAATGTTTGAAAGCTTTCAGGTATTCCAGTTCTTTTTTAATACATGAAGGAGCTCATAGTGAAACAAAACTGTTTGAATACAAACTTTGTTTTAAGTTTCTCATTTGCTTCATTTTCTTTTTAACACATGAAAGAACTCACACTAGTGAGAAAACATGTTAATACAAATATTATGATTAAGTTTTCAGTTCATTTAATTCATTTAAATATAGGACCCCTATGGCAGTGATATCTGTTTAAAAATATAGGGAAAACTTTGAACTCTTCTGTAGGGTGTGAATAAGTAAAAGGACTCAGAGTGGAGAGAAACCTCATCAAAGGAGGAAATGTAGTAAAATCTTTACAGAACTTCTTGTATATACATGAGAATGTATACTAAAGAGAAATTTTGTAAATGTACAAAGGTTTGAAAATTGTTCATTCTAGTTCATTTTGAAACTATGAAGTCATTTACCTTGAATGCTAACTTCTTGAATGTAAGCAATATGATAATGTCTTCAGCTACATGTGCAATCCTTTATTCCACCACTTTGAGATTCTTAGGAAAAATTCAGTAACTGAGGAGGGACTTGAGCCTCAACAGGCCATTCTTAGAACCCAGTTTGAACTTAGGACACAGCTTCTAGGACAGTAACAACCCTCAGCTTACACACATCCATGCACAGAAGTGAGAGGGCATCCAGAATTGGCCTTTGAGTTTATATCAATATCCTTAGGCCAGATCAGAATGCTGTGGTTCTAAAATAAACTTGAATATCACACAATTCTTCTCATGGGGGATCTGCTAGTGGACATCCTACTTTATGGACATCATTATTACGTCTTTTCAGGGCTGTCTTGAGGTCATTTTCAGCTCCCAGTCTTCCAATCTTCACTGTAGATACATGCTAGAAAGCATTTTTAAATTCACACCTTTCTTACACGAGAAAGTTTCTGTGTGGCAACCCTTGGTTGTTCTGACATGAGAGTGCTAAGGAAGCAGTGGCAGAGCCTGTGTCATAGGACACAAGTCATTTGATTATACAATATACACTCTTGTAGTCACCAGTCCTACACCAACTGCAACAATCAGAATAATCTCAAAACTGCTGGTAAAATCAGAAAGACATGTTCTGCTATATTTTAGCTACAGAGTACACTCAAACTTGTCCCCTTCCCCTACAACGTGACTAACCCAAGGTTCCTGGCATATTCCACCCTGAGATATTCAACAGTATGTATACTATGTCCTCAGCCTCCCACCAATGCCAGCATTTACTTACTTTAGAAACAGGACTCAACCTACAGAGTGCCAGCCCTGTGGGTTCGGAGAGTGACCATGTGAGACTGCACAGCTCATAGAGTTGCTTGGCTCACAGTACTCCCCAAATTCAACATATACTGGATTCCCAATAAACTTCATTCTGGCACCAATAACAAATTCTGCATTTGCTGAATTTTGCAGGTATCATTGGTATTGGGTTCTTCTTTTCCAGAGCCAGATTCCACTGTTTCTTTAACAGAAAGCCAGAGTGTTCTGCAATACAAGTATCAGAAATGAAGGAATTCAGGTCACTATTTATGCTCACAAAAATCTTCCCTCTGTTCCACCAAAAGTGTTCCCTCTGTCCCACCAAAAGTCTTCCCTCTGTTCCACCAAAAGTGTTCTTTCTTTTCATTGGACATTTGTAGTCTGATTTTCCTAAGCCTCCACCCTTCCCCAATCACAGATGTGGGTCAAAAGACACTGTAGCATGTGTCAAAAGCATGTGTAAATATGAGGGGACCCTGAGAAGCTAATTGGATTGAGCTCTGCTTGCAGATGAAACCTTAGTGAAGGTGATGGGTACCAAGTATATCACAGTGGAGGGAATGCAGCTGAGCCAGGAGACATGTACCTCCAGAGACCCTGAATATCCAAAACAATTTTGAAAAACAAGAACTAAGCTGGAGGCACAGACTTCCTGTTCTGAGAACATAGGATAAAGCAACTGTAATCAAAACAGTTGATTTACTAGACTAAATATAAATTTATACACTAATGGAACAAAACAGAGGACATAGAAATTAACCACTGCATAGTTGAGTAAGTGTTCTTTGATATGAGTGCCAGAACTGCACAATTAGGAAAGGACAGTGTTTCCAACAAAAGATCTTGGTAAAATGGGATATACACATGCAAAATATAAAGTTGGCCAAGTAGTTGACATCATGTACAAATATTTATTCAAAATGAATTAGAGACTTGAATGAAATATGTAAAATAATCAAATTTATTGAAAAACCATAACAGAAAGTGTTAAGATATTCAATTTTGAAATGTCTTCTTGCATATGACAGAAAAAGCATAGGCAACAAAAGCAAAACTACGGAAGTGAGGGTGCATTAAAGTTAGAGACTTATGCATATTGAAGGAAATCTTCAACTCAGTGAAACTGCAGTGTTCAGAATGAAAGAAAATATTGGCCAATCGTATATCTGATGTAGGGTTAATATTCACAAAATAAAAGGAACTCCAAATACTTAACAACATTAAAAACAAATAACCTAATTTCAAAATGGATGAAAGTCTTAAATAAACAGTTTTCCTAAAAGAAAAAAGATCTACAGATGACAAAAATACACACAAAGTCACAAATCTTAAAAGAAATTCATATCAAAACCATGAGATATTTTCTCACAGCCCTTATAATGGCCATGAAAAGAACAGAAAATTTAAGTGTTGGTAAAAATGCAAAGATATTGGGAGGCTTGTGCATGTTTTTTTAATTCAACATGCTTTTATTTTAGAAAGCTTATTTAGCAAAATGAAATCAGGGTCTGAGAAAACAGAAACAAAAGCCCAAGAGAAAGTCTGGCAAAAATTTAAACAGCATCTCAGAATAGTAAATCTTCTTCGTGTGGAAATGAACTTTTGCATGGCAGCATTTCACCTGTTTTGGAATGTAATGACTAATGTGTTTCTTGGTCTTTCTTAGACACAAACCATTAATAACACTATCTTATTGAATAGTTTTTTTTGAGGGGTGCTTCTTGATTAGGTAGGTAATTTTGAACATCTCTATAAATACAGCTAGAAAATAAAACCAATTTGTAAAGCCACATTTGCATATGATGCCAGCCTCAGGCATTTGCATATCTCCAGAAATTCAGGTATGCCTCACCAATTTGCTCATCTTTAGTAAAATCATGTGTTAAAATTTGAAGAAAAACAAAGACTGTTTCTGTTCCTCCTTCTTATGTTTCTCCTGCCACCCTAGTCCCACCTTGGCCATGAGGGAGATCATGCTTGCACAGGCCAGGCAATGTGGGAACCAGATGGATGCCAAGTTCTGGGAGGTGAACTCTGATGAACATGCCATTGACACCACTGACACCTACCATGGAGCCATCTATAGATGCTCCTGCAGTGGACATGGCAGAACAAGTCTATATCTCTTTCCTGGCACTGTTAAAAATGTTCAAACATCATTGTATTGGAGTTCCAAAGGAAGTTATGGGTTTGTTGCTTGGAGAATTTGTTGATGATTATACCGTCAGAGTGATTGATGTGTTTGCTATGCTGCAGTCAGGAACAGGTGTCAGTGTGGAGACAGTTGATCCAATGTTCTAAGCCAAAATGTTGGATGTGTTGAAGCAGACAGGAAGGCCAGAGATGGTTGTTGGCTGGCATCACAGTCACCCTGGCTTTGGTTGTTGGCTCTCTGGTGTGGATATCACCACTCAGCAGAGCTTTGAAACCTTGTCAGAGAGAGCTGTGGCAGTGGTTGTGGATTCCATTCAGAGTATAAAAGGAAAGGTTGTTATTGATGCCTTCAGATTGATCAATGCTAATATGATGGTCTTAGGACATGAACCAAGACAAACAACTTCAAATCTGGGTCACTTTAACAAGCCATCTATCTAGGCATTAATTCATGGACTAAACAGACATTATTTCTTGATGACTATTAATTATCATAAAAATAAACTGGAACAGAAGATGTTGCTAATTATGCATAAGAAGAGTTGGATGGAAGGTTTGACACTTCAGGACTACAGTGAACATTGTAAACACAATGAATCAGTGGTAATAGAGACATTGGAATTAGCCAAGAAATATAATAAGGCTGTAGATGAAGAAGATAAGATGACTCCTCAACAGCTGGCAATACAGAATGTTGGCAAGCAGAACCACAACTGTCATTTGGAGGAACAAGTGGATGTACTTATGACTTCAGATATTTTCCGGTGTTTAGCAGCTATGTTGGATACTGTCATATTTAAATAAAGCAATGAGAAACACTAAAAAAAAAGGTTTTAATTTTTTTCCCAGTCACAAATTGCAATTTAATGCCACCAAACCAAACCTAGAAGACTCTTGATTAACCAACCATATAGACCAATTTATCTAATAAGACTGGAAAATGTGTTTAGATGAAACCCCAACCCCAAACTAAGGCATCTTGAAACAAGTGGCTTCTTCGGAGGACAGCAAAGACAGTCTAGGAAGAAATTTTCACATTTACTTCTGAAAGCATGAACACTGTTGAAATCTGATTGCTTGAAAAGACAAAGAATGAGGCCGGGCGTGGTGGCTCATGCCTGTAATCCCAGCACTTTGGGAGGCTGAGGAGGACAGATCATGAGGTCAAGAGATTGAGACCATCCTGGCCAACATGGTGAAAACCTGTCTCTACTAAAAATAAAAAAATTAACTAGACATTTGGCACATGCAAGTGGTCCCAGCTACTTGGGAGGCTGAGGCAGAAGAATTGCTTGAACCTAGGAGGCAGAAGTTGCAGTGAGCTGAGACTGCACCACTGTGCTACAGCCTGGCAACAGAGCAAGACTCTGTCTCAAAAAAAAAAAAAAAAAAAAAAAAAGACAAAGAATACAACTTGAAAATAAATATATTCACAATCTGTAGTTATAGTCTCCTTTCAACTCCAACACCATTGGGGGTGCCCAAGAAACTCCAAAGAGTCTTTAAAATGTCACAGTGTCATAGTATCTGCACCATGAACATAGTATACTCTAAAAAGAAATAAATTCCTTAACCAGTGTCCTCCAAATCTCCACTTGGACTTGCTTATTTTTCTGGATCATTCTTTTTCATTCTTGTTATCCTAACCACAAAGTTCTGAACAAAATACACTCATGGCTGGGTGCAGCATTTCAAACCTATAATCCCAGAACTTTGGGAGGCCTAGGTAAGCAGATCACTTGAGGATCAGGAGTTCAAGACCAGCCTGGCCGACATGGTAAAACCCCATCTCTACTAAAAATACAAAAATTAGTCAGGCTTGGTGGTGCCTGTCTGCAATCCCACCTACTCAGGAGGCTGAGGCAAGAGAATCACTTGATCCCAGGAAATAAATGCTGCAGTGAGCTGAGATCATCATCCCATGTGAATTCTGCAGGGTACAGTTGGAAGAGGAGGTGCTGTTTCATCACCAGGACCAGTATGACCAATACCCAGCTACAGAAACCAACCCTGTGACAGAGGGATTCCTAGACTGGATTAGCAGCCTCAAGAGACCTCAACAGAGCTGCCCAGGAGGCATGTCAGACATCAGGAAGACCCGTCTTCTGATTACCTTGATGATATTAAGCAGGAAACAAGTAATGGGCCCATCTTTTGTCTGCCTCCCAGTTGACTCATTAACAATATAACAGGAGAGAGATCCAAGATGGCCGATTAGCAACAGCTCAGGAATGTAGCTCCCAGTGAAAGCACAGAGAACGAGTGGACGCCGCACTTTCCGACGAATTTTTGTTGCCCACAGACTGGGAGATTCCCGGCAGAGGAGCCACATGGGTCGCCAGCGCGACTCTTTTGGCCGGCGCGGCTGTTTTGCTGGTGCCCCAACCCCGCGCTTCTCCGTGTGCAGTATACAGGACAGATGGCCTCGGCTGGTCCCATCCCCACAAGGAAAATGGCAATTGGAAGCGCTGAGGACTGAGAGTTTCACAGCAAGCACAGCGAACCCGGGAAGGTCCGGCTCTGTGGGGAACAGGCATCCGCCAAAGGAAAACTAAGAAACAGAAAAAACTTCATCACCGGGTGGAAAGAGATCCAAGATAGCTGCGTAGCAGCAGCTCCGGATTGTGGCTCCCAGGGAAAGCACAGAGAGTGAGTGGATGCCGCAATTGCAGACGAATTTTTGATGCCCACAAACTGGGAGATTCCTGGTGAAGGAGCCACACGGGTCGCCAGCGCAACTCTTTTGGACAGCCGGTGCCCCAGCGTGGCACTTCTCAGTGCGAAGTATACGGGACTAGGTGCCCTTTTAGTTGGGGGGCTGGTCCCATCCCCACAAGGAGAACAGCAATTGGAAGCGCTGAGGACTGAGAGCAAGCACAGCTGACCTGGGAAGGCCCAGCTCTGTGGGGAAGAGGCGCCCCCCGAAGGAAAACTAAGAAACAGAAAAAACTTCATCACCAGCAAGCCAGACATCCACTCAGAGACCCAATCTGAAAGTCGGCAATTACAAAGATGACAGGTGGATAAATCCACAAAAATGGGAAGAAACCAGTGCAAAAAGGCTGAGAACACCCTAAATCAGAATGCCTCTCCTCCTACAGAGGCTCGCAGCCCCTCATCAGCAAGAGAACAAGGCTTGACGGAGGATGAGTGTGATGAACTCACAGAATCAGGCTTCAGAAGGTGGATAATAAGAAACTTCTGTGAGCTAAAAGAACATGTTCTAACCCAATGCAAAGAAACTAAGAACTTTGAAAGAAAATTTAACGAAATGCTCATGAGAATGGACAACTTAGAGAAGAATATAAGTGAATTGATGGAGCTGAAAAACACAACACGAGAACTTTGCGAAGCATGCACAAGTTTCAACAGCCGAATTGACCAAGCAGAAGAAAGGATATCAGAGGTCGAAGATCAACTCAATGAAATAAAATGAGAAGACAAAATGACAGAAAAAATGGTAAAAATGAATGAACAAAGTCTCCAAGAAATATGGGACTATGTGAAAAGACCTAATCTACGTTTGATAGGTGTACCTGAATGTGACGAAGAGAATGAATCCAAGCTGGAAAATACTCTTCAGGATATTATCCAGGAAAACTTCCCCAACCTAGCAAGGCAGGCCAATATTCAAGTCCAGGAAATACAGAGATCACCACACAGATATTCCTCAAGAAGAGCAACCCCAAGGCAGATTCACGAGGGTTGAAATGAAGGAGAAAATGCTAAGGGCAGCCAGAGAGAAAGTTCGGGTTACCTACAAAGGGAAGCCCATCAGACTCACAGCAGATCTCTCAGCAGAAACCCTAGAAGCCAGAATAGAGTGGGGGCCAACATTCAACATCCTTAAAGAAAAGAACTTTCAACCTAGAATTTCATATCCGGCCAAACTAAGCTTCATAAGTGAAGGAAAAATAAAATTTTTTTGCAAACAAACAAGTACTCAGAGATTACATCACCACCAGGCCTGCTTTACAAGAGCTTCTGAAAGAAGCACTACACATGGACGGGAACAACCAGTATGAGCCATTCCAAAAACATGCCAAAAGGTAAAGAGCATCACCATAATGAAGAATCTACATCAACTAATGGGCAAAACAGCCGGCTAGCATTACCAGAAGCTGTGATTTTCATCTCTGATAAAACAGACTTTAAAACAACAAAGAACACAAGAAACAAAAAGGGACATTACATGGTGATGAAAGGATCAATGCAACAAGAAGAGCTAACGATCCTAAATATATACGCACCCGTTACAAGGGCACCCAGATACATAGGGCAAGTTCTTAATGACTTACAAAGAGACTTAGACTCCCCCACAATAATACTGGGAGACTTTAACATTACACTGTCATTATTACACAGATCAAAGAGATAGAAAATTAACAAGGATATCCAGGACTTCAACTCAGACCTGGAACAACTAGACTTAACAAATATTTACAGAACTCTCCTCCCCCAAATCCACAAAACATACATTTTTCTCAATATCACATGATACCTATTTTAAAAGTGACCACATAATTGGAAGTAAATTACTCCCCAGCAATTGCATAGCATTTCACAGGTTTAAATAAAATATTGGTTGGCTGCTTATTTGTTATTTTTATCCCCTATTCCTTCCTGTCTCCATTGTTAAGCACAATTATTGGCATAAAAGAGGTTTTTATTACCCATTTTTAGACTGTATTCTAGCCTGGGCAATAAAACAAGAATCCCATTCTCTCTCCCTCTTTCTCTTCCTCTTTCTTTCTCTCTTTCATTCTTTTTTTTCTTTCTTTTGCTGTTTCTTTTTTTCTTTCTCCTTTTCTCTCTTTTTCTAAAAAAAAAAAAAAAAAGAAAAAAAAACAATATAACAGCTACCTACAAGTGGCTATCGAGATAAACATCATTATTAAGCCCCAGACCTGGGTGCCAGCCCAGCCTTTCTCAAGTGCTGAAGCTCAACAACTCAAGAGAGCCAGGACATCTGGGGGCAGAATAGAAACAGCCACAATGGGACCATAGCCCTTGGGCACATTTCAGTGATTCACCCTCCTCAAAATCTCTACCCAGAAATGTTGGTCCTTCTTTCCCCCATGGGCCTGCAGGGAGATACGGAGCTAGTGGCAGGAGTGAAGGTGGCAGAAATTCCTGGGTAACCTCTGCAGCTCGCAACTACTGCAGCAGATCTACAAAGGCAAAGTCCTTCAAGCAACAGGGAGCTGGGGATGTGCAGGAGGAAGAAGAGCAGTAATGTTGTCTCCAAAGACTTTATATCGGTCCCTGTCTTCTGTGCACAGTGGCACTTGCCGCTGTGCAGGCCCACCTCTCTGGCTCTTTGGGTGGGAGAGGTTTTCCAGATTTTAGCTTTATCTAGGTTATTGCCATTTTGTATCTTTTGAGGTTGTGCTGCGAGGTTGGGCTTGAGGAAGGGGAGCAGGGTGGCAGTTGAGGAAGGCTTCAACCTTAGCTGCCACCTTTCCGCAGCAGCGAAATACAAGCTGCAGCCTCTTGGCTGCCAGGGCTCCCTTTTGACTTACTGTCACCACCGCCCCTTGGTGCTGTGTTGTCCTGATGGAAGGAGGGGAAGATTTTGGAAACCTGGTACCCACCAGTGAAATGATTCTCTGCCCTGTTGGGACCTAAATTTGGGGGCTTTTGGGCAACCCTCCCTGTACTGCCTCTGTCCACACTTGATTGGGCCCCAGGTGTGTGTGAGGTGCTCTGGTAAGGTGCTCAGGCCACTTGCAATGTCTGTCAGTGACAAGGCTTTTGGAGACGCATTGAGCTGGAGGTGAGTGGACTGGGGGCTCTGTTTTAAGCTACTTCCTTGGCATTTGGCAACACTGCCTTCTGTTCCTGGGCAGAGGGAGCATGGAACTTTTGTCCTCACTGCTCTCTAATGAGGACTGCTGAGGGCTCCCTTTCTCCACAGGGGCTATGCTGTGCTCTGCCCTAGTCCCATGCTTGCTCCAAAAACCAACTCTCAGAGTCCCTTTCCCTTGTTTTTATTTACTATTATAGTAATTATTATTAACTTCCTTGTAATAGAAATAAAGTTTGTACATGGGGTCGAAAACAAAATCCAAATGGAACTGCTGCAGCCATTCTTCCTGTCGTGGTAGGTGTACCGCAGCTTCCTGTTGTATTTTTTCTTCTGCTATCATGGAGATGGCGAGGCATTTGAGTTTCTATTTCTCATGCATATTTTATTTAATCCCCACCCTAGGCTCTGGGAGCAGCCCGCTGAGTAGACTAGAATGGAGCGTTGGTTGAGATGCCCAGAGGGCACCAGGGCTGTCTCATCTTGCTCCCTGGCTTTCTGGAATGTGCCCAAAGGGTCTTCATGGGGTGGGAGGGGCTCATCCACCAGTGACTTTTTCTAAATGCTCCCAGCATGGTGGAAGAGAGAACAGGTCCGTCACCCATCCACAATCATATTCTCGGGCTAAGAACCTTGCGTGGGGACAGGGTTGGCCTCAGGAATGGCTATTTTTGGCTTCACTCTCAGAAGCACTGGGGCCGGTACAAAATCTTGCTTTATTCAACAGGAGAATTTTATCATGTTTCTTTAGGTTCTGTTGCTCAGAGACATTCCTGGACACAGTTTGGTGTCCAGGAATTAAAAGTTAATTTTTTTTAAATTAACTTTTAAAATTAATTAAAAGTTAATTTTTTAAAGAAAAAACTTAATTTTTTTACATAATCATATGTGTAATGCTTTACAGAACAAACATGTTATTTACTGTGACATTCATTATGAACTTGAATCCCTAATAATTTAAAACTTATCATCCAACTTATGCTTCAAGCAGCAAGATTTTTGTGTTAAATGATTTAACTTAATACACACACCTTGTGCAAAGTCACAAACCTTTTCATACATTTATAAGCTTCAGAATTTAACTGGGAAAGTATAGCACAGCCCTTTACCCCTTTGCACTGCATGTAGAGAAATGGCTAAAGCGGCCACCACCACATTCTGTTCTATGAGCATGAAGGAACATCTGTTCTCATCTGGGTCACACGCCCTGGTCCTCAGGAGGCTGCCGGATCCCCCAGGACGACAATGGCAGAGGCTGCACAGCTTTCTGAAGATTCCTGAAGATGCAGGTGCCACAGCACCAGCCTAGGGCAGAGAGCCAGGCCAAGGTCAATAACAGAATCTTCTGGAGACCGCACGGCAACCTACCCATCTGTGTGCACCCGCACCCACCACTGTCTTGCACTAGGTCCACATCTCGCCCAGGGCAAGGGAAGTTGAGGATTGGCCTCATACTGTGGCCTGGCCGCAGGCCTGAGAACACAGTCAACTTTGGCTTTGCTTGGAAAGCTCCTTCAGATACATAACTCACAGCCCCTCTAGAAAATGACTGTCTTCTCACCCGGGACCATGTGCTTCAGGAGAGGTTATATTGTGGGTTATCTACTAGATAGCTGATATTTTATTTTTTCAACTTTTCATTTGAAAATAATTTCAAACTTATAGACAAGTTGCAAGACTAGCACAAAATTGTATGCTCTTCACCCGTATTCATCAAGTGTTCATCATTTTCCACATTTGCTTTATTATTTTCTCTCTGTAGGCACATACATATTGGTTTTTAAAAATATGAGATAAGTTTCAGATATCATGCCTCATTTACCACTAAGTATCTCAGAGTTTGTGTAACAAGAACTATCTCTTAAATAAACACAGTATAGTAATGAAAATCAGAAAAACTCAACACTCACATAATTATGTAACCTATAGATCTTACTAAAATGTTTCCAAATGTTCCTATGATATTTTATAGCATTTTTTTCAGGCTCTGGATTCAGTCAAGGATCATGCATTACATTCCATTTTCATACCTCTGTAGTCTCCTTAAAATGGAATGTTTCCCGGCTCTTTTTGTCTTTCAGGATATTCACATGTTTTGAAGAGCATAAGAATGACCATAATTTTGGCTTACTGAATGTTTCCTGATTAGATTCAGGTTATACATTTTTGTTGAATTATTATACAAGTGGTAGTGTGTTCTTCTCAGTACATGATATTGGTTTGCTCTATCACTATTGATGTTGACTTTGATCACTTTATTAAAGTTATGTATGCCAGACTTTTTCACTATAAAATTACTTTCATTCCTTTGCAATTAATAAATACTTTTAGGGAATATACTCTGATTAAAAAAAACGAATAACAGCCACATCTGCCTGCTATTACTTCCACATGTTACCATTTGAAGGATGATTGCCTATATCCTTGGGTGGAAGAGACACATTTGCTTTTCATCTTGCTGCTGTGGGAGGTGACCCAGCTGGAGGCTGTTTACCATTGTAGAATCCTGAAGCTTTCTGAGAACATGAAGAAAGCCTTGGACCCACAATTTTGCATAAAACTCCTTGAATTTACAAACTCCTGGCTATCATTTCTGGACCTCAAGTCAAGAGCCCCACATCTGAGGATGAATTTATTAAGTGGAGATTGGTTTCTTTGGGAGGAGGTATTGCACATTACCATCATTTCTTGGTTTATATATATATTTATATAATGTGAGGAGTTTCCTTAAGAGATGTGGATTGGGTGATACCATCAGATAATTTAAATCTATAAATATATAACCTGAATTGGATTAAATTTTAGAGCTAATATGCACAGTAGTTTCTGCATGGACTCTATAATGGGGCTACCTGGATTCCAGTCCCAATTCCATCACTTACTGTGTTACCTAACAAATTTCCTAACTTGTCTGTTTTGCTTTTCATCTATAGAATAAAGATAAAAATAATTCTAAAAAATGTTTTAATCAAATAATTTATTCTATGAATTTTTACAAAATATTTTATGAAAAATTTTACATACATAACAAGTACAGTATAACTGAACAACTTACATTCTAATTAAAACTTTGCTGCAAAACATGTTTGTGACTACTCTTATGCTGCTTTCATATAGTAAAGTTATAAGAAAAACAATCATATATATTCAAGGTTTTTAAAAAATAAACTCATAAATAACACAGGCTTGTAACCTATTTTAGAATTAAGTCAAAACAAGCCAATAACTGAATTTTATCTATGGTCATTAATCTCCTAGATTATTTTTTTTTGCTATGAAAATGCTTTATTAGGCAAAACTGCATACAATAAAAATGCTTTAGAATGCAACAGGAGGAGATATAAAGACACAAAGAAGTGTGTAGTGATACATGGCTATCAGAACACACCAAAGAATACACGCTGCTTCCCCCCTTTACCTAGAAAAGGAAGCTTCTAGGCTACCTCCTCCTCAGCACACTCCTCAAACTCCTCCTCCTCCTCAGCATGGCATCCTGGTAAAATGTAAAGATATTATCAAAACAGCTTGTAGTTTATTTAATGATGTACTATCGGCCAGTTTGGAGATGATCCAAAGGAGGAAGTAATGGTTCTGGAGAGAATCTTCTGCAGACCATCGAGTTTGATTTACAGGTGGAACATCCATACCAGTTCCTACTCAAATATGCAAAGCAACTCAAAGGAGATAAAAACAAAATTCAAAAACTGGTACAAATGGCATGGACATTTGTAAATGACAGTCTCTTCACCACCTTGTCACTGTAGTGGGAACCAGAGATTATAGCAGTAGCAGTGATGTATCTCGAAGGATGTTTGTGCAAATTTAAAATACAAGAAGGGATCTCCAAACCCATGTAGAGGAGATGGTGGGAGCAGTTTGTTCAAGATGTTGCAGTCGATGTTTTGGAAATCCTGGATCTTTACTCACAGGAAAAGAACAAATGCCTCATCACACCCCCATCAGCTGCAACAGCCCACATCTCTTCAACTTACACCACAAATACTGCAAGTACCAACATTCACATCCATCCCAGCCCTAGTAGAAGGACCCCCAGCAAACAGCCCAGTGGCAGCAATCAGCCCAGCAGCCCAATAAACTCTCTCCATAGCCCAGTTCTCCCCAGCAGGTTAAGGGCCCCATCGTTGTTTCTCCCAAAGATGAGAACAAAGCAGCAGAACCACTAGCACCAAAAATTCCCAAACTTGAGACCACTCACCCACCATTGCCTGCAGCCCACCCACCTATAGAGCGGAAGCCTCCCCTGGCTGCTGCCTTAAGTGAGGCTGAGGCACCAGGCCCTGTGGATGCCACTGACCTCCCCAAAGTCCAGATTCCTCTTCTGGCCCACTCAGCTCTGGTGCACCAGCCACTGTCCCTGCTTGCCTCCAGCTACATGACTGGGATGTCCACCACCAGCTCCTACATGCCTGGAGAGGGCTACCAGAGGCTGTAGTCCATGATGAAGACTGAGAGACCCTCCTATGGTGCCCTGCCCCTTGCTTATGGCCCACCTGCACATCTGCCCCACTACCCCCATGTCTACCCACCCAACCCACCCCCAACGCCTGTGCCTCCTCCCCCAGCCTCCTTACCCCAACCTGCCATCCTGCCCCTTACTCCTGGCTACCCAACAAACCCTACTTATAACCCCAAATTCCCACCCTCACGGCTGCCCCCTACCCATGCAGTACCCTCTCACCCTCCTCTAGACTTGGGCCTGCCACCAGCCAGCTACCTCCTGCTGTCCCTCCTGGAGGACAGCCCCTGTGCCCCCACTGATTCCCCCACCTGCCATGCCTCCAGTTGGGGGGCTGGGGACAGCCTGGATGAGATAATGTGAGCCTTTTTGCTTTCTTTTTTTTTTTCTTTTTAACACGTTTTTCTAATTGACTTGCAGAGTAGTTGAAGTGGGTAAGCAGAAGGGTACCTTGTATAATGCGAAAAGATGCAGTATGGGAGGAATAGACCAGGTCCCTGGGATACAATTGGGGTGGTCCTCACATCTAGAGGACAGGGACAGCCAGCTTTCAAAGTAACCTCAACAGCGCCCTTACAGTCTAACCATGAACACCTGGTTCAACTCCTGTCTGAGAGTCCTGCACTGGGTTACTTTATACTAGAGAAGATGTTAACCAGCCATATTGGCTCAATAAATACTTTCAATAGGAAGTTAATTTCCTTCTAGAAATCAGTGTCTACTTTTCCTGGAAACTGACTTGTAAATAATCCAATTCCATCTGAAGTCAAGTGGTTGTCATTTTCGTTCAATGACGTTCTCTCCCATAACACCCAGAAGGGTCAGAAGAACCACACTTTTTATTCATAGATGTCTGCATCCTTTTTATTAAAATTGTTTTGAAGGGGTTGCCTGTTGGATGACTTTTTCCTTTTTCCTCCATGGAGAAGGGGAGAAATGTACTTGGAAAATAATGTATGTTTACATCTATTGGCAAATTCCTGTACATAGAGATTTTTTACTATTTTTTTAAGTGTGAATGTAACAACATACTGTGAATTCCATCTTGATTACAAATGCGACTCCTTCAGTCAGTTATTCAAATAAAAGCAGTTCTGAAACAAAACAAAAAATTTTTTTAAACAGTTTATTACTTTATTTGCAGTCTTCGGGGAGACGCCAGGGAGAGGAAAGAAATCGAAGCACTACAAATGTTTTACAAATGCAGGGTCCAATAATGTTAAAATAGTAAACATACAAAATGACTAACTGGAATCATTTTTTCGACTCATGGATGAAAACCTTTAATTGCTGTTTCAAAAACCATCTGTATGAAGTAGAAATTGGTTTCCATAATGTTAGTAAAGAATATGTTCTAGAAAGTGGAGCAACTGGATGTAAAATTCTGGCAGTAATAGAATAGTCCCAGATGGCTAGGCTGAGGCCAACACCTAATGAGGATGAAAGCCTTGTCTATGGGGAACTTTAGATGATACTTGGAGAAATATTACATGGTGCATGAACCAAATTAAGTTGCTTTCCCAAGTGTTGTAAAGTTTCATATAGTAAAAGGTTTTTTCTACATGCACTTCAATTTCACAGCAAGAGTGGGCGAGAATACCTAAACACAGAAGAGAGCATTCATGCAAGATATCTAACTCCTTGATATAATAATGCATACAATTCAAAATGATTACACTATCATTACATCTAGAGCTTTCTGCAACTACACAGTGGTAGTTATGGAAAGCACTGCCCCCAGCATTGACATCTAGAATGCATCCACCACCTTCTATGTGTGTTCTCTTTTGGCGTTTTTTTTTTTTTGGCGAGGGGCTGGCAAGTGTTTGACCTTTATTAAAAGGTGAGGTATGAAGAAGGGCCCACCAGGGTGCCCCCTCCCTCTTGGTGACCCCACCGTCAGAAGTTAAGGCTCCAAGAAGTAAGTGACAGAGGATGGGGTCTGGCTCCAGCAGCCGGGTCCTGGCAGTGGGTCCCCCCAATAAAACAGCCCAGCTGGGTGGGTGCCTAGAGGCCTAGGTGAGGCTGGTGTTGGAGCTGCTGGTAGCACTGCCTTGCTTTTGCAGGCAGTGCATGGAGCTGGGGACCTGCAGGCCTGTCATCACATGGAAGTAACCACACCATACCGTGAAAGCAGGCAGGAGTGGCTGTGTGAACTTGGCCTTGAAGGTATGAAGCACTTGTTTGGTGTGGGCATTGTAGCAGGACAGGAGGCCTTGGTGGAAGTCACAGTGCACACCCAGGCAGTCAGGCACGGGGGCATCCAGCACCTGGACCTTGTTGGTGTGCTTGGCCATGAAGCTGACCTGCAGCCAGTTGTTGACGTGCAGGCACGAAGAGGTGGTGGTCTTGCCCAGCTGCTTCAAGTGGCCCACATTGTGGTATGCCATGCCCATGCCAAATGCCTTGCTATCACGCTTGTAGCGCACCTCCCAGTAATGCCCCCCACCATCGATCATCATGTCCCCCAGCACTGTGTAGGACTCATCTGTGAAGTGGTCTTGTCCCCCACGACCTGAGGGCATCCTTTTGGGAGATGGAGTACCTCTGGCTGGAGAGTTGACAGGAGACACTGTCCACCCCTTGCCATCTTTCTCAGGAGCCTTGATATCCTGCACCTTCCCTCCCATAGCATCCCACTCCATGGAGAGATCATCCACCCACAGGTTCTGGTGGGATGTGGATGCATCTAGGAGGAACATGAATGCTGGTGTCTCCAGAGTCACTGGCTCAGAGGACTCTCCTGCAACTGCCTTGTTACAGGCTTTCACGAGGAAGTTCATGTATTTCATGTCAAACTTGAGACCTGTCAAGTTGTACTCAGTCTGCTGGATGCCCTGGATGACCATACAAGGCTGGTCTTCAAAGTTGGTCCACTGGTATTTCAGCACATAGTGGTTGATCTTGCTGTCCTCGTCTGGCATGCACCACACCAGGGTCACACAGTTATCCACCACCAGTGATCGGCCAGGTCGAGCACCAGTGCACTGGGCACAGGCAGGAACTTGAGTGCCTGTAGCATCTGCTTCTCCTGCGTGAAGTCCACCATGAAGTGACTCATGTTATCACCGATCTTCCCTTTTGATGACAGCTGGAAGGCATGGGCCATGTCACTCCATCTTTGATTTGCTTGGTAGCCTGAGGAAAGTCCTCACTCTCCATGGCCTGCAGAGTCTGGTTGGCCATCTCTAGACGCTCCTCCAGGGCCAGTGTGCATGCAACCAGCTGGGTCTGCAGCTCGTAGGTGTGGCTGGCATGGTCCTGTTCTATCTTCATAATCATGCCTTCTTTCAGCTCCTCCAGGAGGGAGAAGAGGGACTGGAATTCAGCTTTGAGATCCTCCTGCACCTTCGCCAAGTTCACCTCCACGTTCAACAGCATCTGTATCAGGGAGCAGATAAAGCTCTGAATTTCTTTATTCTGCACAGCCAGTGTTGTGATGATCTTCCTCAGGGCCTCCTTACGTTCTTCCAAGGCTGCAGCACAGGTCACCCAGGCCCAGCCCATGGGCCCCATGCACTCTGGGTCACCAAACTGCCTTTGCTGGGGCTGGTAGCTAATGGCCTGCCAAGCCCTTGCCACCACTGCACCCCCAGTTAGCCTTTTTCTTTCTTATTATTTTTTTTGAGAAACGCCAGCATAAAGCATTTATATTGCAATAATAAAACTTGAAACTCATGTATGGTGCTTATGAAGCTTTGAACAATTCTGTTTTCTTCACATGAGTCTTTGTAATGCTTGTACAGTTGATGCTAATACTCACAACTTCTGCTTTTTATTTCTTGTCATTTTAAGTCTGAAGGTTCTGGTAACCTGTGGTGTATTATTTTTTCCTGTGACTTTTTTTTTCTTTTTCCTTTCATTTGACCCTATTTATGTCTCTACTCACTATGCACAGATTGAACTTCACCTACAAACTCATTAATATGATCTGTGGAGAATGTACAGAGTTTAAACACATCAATAAATACTTTAACTTCCACCGAGAAAAAAAATAATTTTTTTTTCTTCTTTTCCTGCTTGTCTTTGATGGCCACCCGGAAGCGCTCCTCCAGCAGGGACAGTTCACTGATGAGGTCGGTGATGGCACTGGTGAAGACCTCCTGAAGACTGTAGTCTAGCATGGTCTGCACTGGGATGATGATCTTGTGCTCCAAGGGGTGGGGGACTTTGTAGCAAAAAGCTCCTGCGGTCCTTTAGTGGTTGTGATTTAATGTTTCCCAGTGTGTGGTCTTCTTTGTTGATGGTGAACAAAAAGGCATTGGGTACCTTGGTGTCCTTGTTAATGGTAATTTTCTTACCACCCTCAAAAAGCAAGAATGACTCTAAGGCTGGAGGGGTGTTCAAGCTCCCTCTGTCGCTCCCACCACTGCAGCATCCAGACCCCAAGTGTCCCTTTTGTTTTGCATTGGCTTGCTTTTAATTCCCCTCAGCCAGACCTGCAGCATTGCCTCCTCCTTCAACTCCAGGACTCCAGGGGTAGAGTCCCTGACCTTCAGCCAGGAGGCCTCACCAGCTTGGGGGCCTGTCGACAAGGGAACATTGCCCCCTGACCTGTGCCACAGTCTCCTGGCTGTTCATAAGCTGGGGAGGCTGTGTCAGTCTTCTTCCCTGTACTATCCTAGGGCAACCCAAGCCAAAGCTCATCCTGAGCCCAGCTCAAGAGAAGTTAGTTTCTTTGATCTGCTTCATATTCTCTTTTGGAACTTCTAGGGGCTCCCAGCAACCTCTGCATTATCCCAGATGTTCTGTCTTCATCAGGTCCTTCTGCTGCATTCTGGGGCAGCCCCTCTCCTCACCGTGGCCTTAAATCTAGGCAAAGGTTAGTCCAACACCTCCTTGATAAGCAACTCTTTGAGACTGGGCATGGCATGGGGGTAAGGCTTTCCTCCTGCAAGGCTTGGAGCCGAGCCTCTGATTGACGTTTGTCCAGGCCCAGGAGTCAGAGCGGGACGTGGGCCTCCAGAAAGGGCGCCAGCAAAGGGTGGAAGCTCTTGTTCCCCAGCAGCTGCAGAGCCTTCTCACAGCAAGCCTGGGCCTCCCCAGGGTCCTCCAGCTCCTGGTGGCACATGGCCAGCCCAGACATGGTTAGTAGGGGGTGGTCTGGGCCAGAGGGGGGTGCCCAGCTGGGCTTGCAGCTGCCAGGTATTGGGCAAGAGTCCCAGAGCCTCACAATAGAGGCCATACAGGTGGGGCTCTGTGCCTGCCACAGCTCCAGCAGCACGAAGAAGTCCGAGGCAAGGAGTAGCTCTGGCGCTGCCTACTGGTGTCCCAGAAACTGCTCAAAAGCCTGGCTACTGCAGCAATGGTCTCTGCAGTAAAATTATGGCACAGACAGTTCTGAGGGGGAAGGAGTTGGCAACCATGGGGCCCCGAAATTGCCACTTCAGGTTTCAGTGCAGATGCTCAAAGTCCTAGTAGTGGCGAGTGATCTGGGCTGGCTGGGATCTGGCAACTTGGGCCTATCATGGCGAGGGTGTAGAGAATGTACTTGGAGGGTGGGTCATTGACAACGGGGGCACTGGTCACTTTGAAGAGCAGCCACTGGGATGCCAAGCTGTTCTGGTACTTCTTCCAGAAATCCTGCAACTGCCACACCAGGAGCTAACTGCCCCACTGCCCATCAGGTGGGGGCTCCATTTTGCATCTTCTCCTTATGTCCTGTTCCCTGGGGTGGCAGCGAGTTGGGGCCAGCCTTCTCATCATTTCAGTCGTCGTCGTCCTCATCGTCCTTGGGGCTGGTGAAGTTGAGGGTGCCGCTGTGATGGTAGGACAGGCCCCAGGTGGCGGCGTCCTCCAGCTCTGAGCTCTCCAGGAGCTGCTCGGCCGCTGGGCTGGCTGCCGCCTCCCCGGGGACGATGGTGGCCAAAGCATGCTGCAGCTGGACCGAGGCCTTGGCACCCTCCTGCATCCCACAGTGCATTCAGGGGTGCACCGCACCCAAGGGGTCCTCTTGCAGCCCCCCGCATCCCATGGAGGCCGGCCAGGCTCTGCAGGGCTCTGCCAGGCTCAGGTGGCTCCCAGCTCCTCTGGGTAGCTTCCTGCTGCCCCGCCTGCCTTTTTTTTTTAACCCTTATATTCATGTTCATTGGGAATAACACTGTACACTCATCACATATAATGTTTGGAGAATTATTATTTTAGGCTTTTATTTGTGTAAAGCCTAAAAGCCTTTCCTCCTATACTTTAGAACTAATAAAATCAGTCAAGTTGTTTTTTCAAATATAAATTTTAAAAATCTTAAGCTATGAATCTATTTTGAATTATAAATATAAAATTTCACTTAAAACATACATTTTTACACAAACTAATCATGCACATCATCGTAATAATTAGCGAATAAATGCCTTTCTCCTTAGATAACTCAAATTCAATTGGAAAGTAGATATCGTTTAAGGCATTTTTCTCCTGATCTTAAGCATTTTTAAAACCACTGTTGTTTCTTAAATGTTATAGGACATAGCTTTCAAGTGATATTTGTACTGTGTACACAGTGTAAACGAGGACAAAATAAAAGTCTTTTTCCTATATTTAGTATGTCTGAGGTCTCTCTGGTTTAAAGTTTGGCTTTTCATATTTAAAATGTCATTTCTTTAATTAGGATTTGATGTTCTAATCATTAATACATTTAAGTTTTTCAGAGAACTAAATAGTAACAGTTTCATAGAAGAGATGTATTTATTCACTTAAATATCGTTTCTCAAGTGAGAGAGTTCCCCTCTACTTTTAGCCTTCCACCAAAACTGGAAGTCACTAGGTGCTATCAATTGTTTATATTCGTAGTTTATATTCATGAAATTAGTTGAATAATTACTCCTCTGTTTGCTTGGCATAGGCATGCACTTTGGGAAAAAATAGACTTATAATCCTAGAATGAAGAATACTGGCATAGGCAATGCACACTCGAAAACCTTAAGTAATTTCTAGTTGGTTTTGGAATGCTTGATAAACTTCCTTTATAGCTTCATTTTCCTGATTTGTTTTGGTTTAGATAAAATTTCAGATTAATTTTAACGTAGCTAAGGAACTCATTACCAGGACAGTTGAAGGGGGTAGGCCAAGGTGAAATGGTCCAAGTTTCAAAAACGCTAATGGATAAACCATAGTTAATTAAAGATTTAACTGTGTCATCACAAGCAGCAGTCATTTTTCAGTGGTTCCAGTTTTTGACACTTGAGTGCAGTTTTCTCTTTATAAAACCCAGTGAACTCGTGCACTGGCATTTGGATGTGTGTTAAGGCTATTTTTTGTCTTAAAACTAAAACCTTTCTCAGTTTGAAAAAAAAGAAAAAGATCCCTCTGCCACTGGCGTGACTAGGCCCTCTCTCTCCCGACGTGCCAGTGCCCGCATCTCTGGACCTGCCCCTTGGCCGGCCCCACTCTGTGCTCCGGTGGCCCAGCAGTACCACCCACCCACCCACGTGACCCTCGCTCCACCTGCAGCAGGTAGGAAGACAGGCAGTCCCTCTGGCTGTCCGATGGAGAGAGGCGCCAGCAGAGCTTGAGGCTTGGACTGTTGCTTTCCGGCGAGGAATCGGTGGCAGCTGAGGAGGCAGCACTGATCCTGGGAGGAAAAAACAGCTAAAGGCGGCTGCAGCTGGGGCTGCATCGAATAAAGGGGCCATCGCGGTGTGATACTGTGGCCTCTGTGCCAGGCTCAGGAGCTGAGTGGGCCCCTGCCCTCAGCCTGTCTGGCCGAACCCACTCTCCTGAGCTCTCCATTTTCTCCAGCTGACCGCGATCACAGAGGTGGCCCTAGGCTCCCCAGCCGCTTCCCATCCATTCCCCGCCCCCGTCCCTTCCTCACCCCCATTCCCACCCCATGGGCCGCTGCCACCTGCCTCCCACCCTGGCTCTGAGGAGAATCCACAAGGAATTGAATGACCTGGCCAGTGACCCTCTAGCACAACATTCAGCAGGTCCTATTGGAGATGATATGTTCCACAGGCAAGCTACAATAATGGGACCAAATGATAGTCCCTATCAGGGTGAAACATTTTTCTTGAAAATTCATTTCCCAACATATTACCCCTTCAAACCACCTAAGGTTGTGTTTACAACCTTAGGTTGTAATACAAATATTAACAGTAATGGCAGCATTTGTCTTGCTGTTCTACCTTCACAGTGGTCTCCAGCACTATTTCAAAAGTACTGTTGTCCATCTGTGCTGTGTTGTGTGATCCGAATCCAGATGATCCTTTAGTGCTTGAGATTGCTTGGATCTACAAAACAGATAAAGAAAAGTACAACAAAATACCTTAGGAATGGACTCAGAAGTATGCGACGTAATAAAAGAAATTGTTGGATAACTGCTACAAATAAAGAAATGGGAAGTCTGAAAAAAAACAAAAGCATTCCAAAGATATTGAAATTCCTTGTGCATTTTTTTCCCCAGAGCTGGCTGACTTTTAATGTGGAAACAAGTTTTGTCTACAGGTATTCAGTTTAAGGCACATTCCACAAATTACAAGAAGCCCTGTTACTGACAGGGAACTGGCTTTGTTCTTGTGGCTTTTGCATAGAAGATGGAAAGGATGACTGTCTGGCCCCGTTTATTTTTTCCCAAAAAGGAGTGAGTCTGGCAATGACAAAACTAGTGACCCACTCACGAGATGCACAACCTGCCCTCATGGGCATGCCTCCCTTTCGTTCCTCAGTGAGGACATGGCGCTCCACCTACCCAGTCCCCCTCACCAGAAATGTGTACACAGTCAACACATTTGTTTGTATGCATCTGTCTGGCAATGATTGTAAGAAAAGAAAATATGCCTTCAAATAAAAATATACAATTACATGATGAAATGAAGCCAAGTTTAAGCCACAGCAAAGGGGAATGATTGCATGAGTCAGAAAAATGACACATCTACTTTAGCAGCAAGAGGCTGTGAGGGATGGGGTAGAAAAGGCATCCTGACAGAGTTCTAGACTGACACAAGTCCTGTGGCACAATATATGGGTCAGGAGGGGTGGAGGACAGGCCTGGGCTCTAGGACGGTGCATCTTGGGGCTATTTGTGGATTTGTTAGAAACAGACATTCTTTTGGCCGTTTCCTGGCACTGCTGTTCCTGGTAGGTGGACAGAAGTGAGCCACTAGTCACTGTTCCATCTTTGTCACCACAGATCTTCAGCAGAATCTTTTGGTAATCCCCTGAAGTACCTCCTGAGATGTTGTGGTACACAGCAACTTGCTGCACATTTTCACAATTGTTCAAAGCTTCCTAAGCTTCATTCCAGCTTACAAAGAATCTCTTATAGTTGAACAGTCTCTTTGTCCCACTGCATATAACCCAGGGTTATCAAAGGTTCAGTTTGTCAATCACATCCTGGTCAAGCAGCCCCATGAGGAGCATGGGCAGGCTGGAGTACAGCACATTGTAGAGGGTGATGAACCACTCCTCTTATGCAGTCTGTGCAGAGTAGCTATTGGAGTACCAGAAGTGAACTAAAGTAACGGCAAAGTTTTTATAAAAGAAGTATTATAGGAACTTGCACATTCTTATGTAAGACCACCTGCCATGCACCAGTAGTAGCCTCTGCAGATATCGGACCACTGTGCAAAGGAACAGTCACTTGACATGACAGTTTGCATTCCTTCTTGTCCACTTATTCCATTGCCAATGTAGGCAGTTTTGATTATGTTCACACCATTGGCCCCATCTCCAATGGCTAGCATATGGCTTTCTTGTACCTCTTCACCAGGTCCACCACCATGGCCTGCTTGGGAGTGACATGGCAGCAGATAACTGCAATACACTGACAAGTCAGGTCCACAGAGTTTTTCTGCCGCTGCTCTTTCTTAGCTTCTAGCCTCCTTTTACTTTGGATCTGCATCTGTCTTTCTTCTTCTGTTCTTGGGAACTTCAACTTCAGAATCTAACGTCTCCTGGTCTTTTTTTCTCAAAGAACTTTATTCAACCAAGAACCATGATTTCCATCTGGTGGAAATCATGATTAAGGAATGATTTCCACCAGATGGAAAGAAAGGTTCCTGCACAGGCGGTTCAAACTTTGCATAGACTCAACCTTGTAAATCCTATATTTTCAGCAGTTTCCTTTTTGTCTCCAGTAAGAACCCAGGTCTTAATGTCAGCTTTTACAAGTTTTGAAATGGTCTCTGGAACTCCATCCTGTAGCTTGTCTTCAATAGCTGTAGCTCCCAGGAGAATTAAGTATTTTTCAGTTTCCTCATACACTTTATCCAGAGCTTCATCCCAATTGGTCAAGGCCACAGTGGCAGCCATAAACTTTTTATTCCATTCTCCAAATTCCTTTTCTTCAATTTCCTTATAGTAAAGACATAATGTTCTAAGAGTTCAATGTGCAAAGATATCCAGGGCCTCCTGTGTTTCTTGCTTAGTAGGATTCAATTGATGTAATCACTCATAAATAACAGTATCAGCACCTTTACAGTAAGCTTGATATTGCCTTCTGGGGTTCTTACAATGATAGACATTCTTTTCTGGCCACTGTTGAAGTCCAAAATGGCAAGAACATTATAGGTCTTTTCAGTGCCCAGCTCACTGATAGTGATGGTGTTCTGGGTCCTGGTGAGGAAAGCAAAGCTGAAGTTTCTGGGGGCATTTATCAGGGCAACTTACTCGGGAGAGGCTACCTGATAGTTGAGCTGACCATCAATCCTATCCACCATGATTGTGTGGCAAACTGCAAGTAAGAAGAAGAGCTGTCATACTTCCAGCTCTTTTCCCAATTAGATTTGCTCAATAAGATAGTGGTCATAAAATGCAAGCTTCCCATCAGCATATGTATTCCAGCTAAAATCAACTTGCTCTGTTTTGTTACAGTTGTGTTGAGAGGCATACTGATGGTCCCCATATATCTGCCCATTGATACAGCACCTTTTTATAGGTCATTATATTTTGTGTGAGCGTCCCCGTCTTATCAGAGAATATATGATGGATCCACCCGAGCTCTTCATTGAGTGTGGTGGTTCTAGCTTTTGCGGGTGTGTCCTTCTCAGCATAGTACATTTGCAGGTCCCAGTTGATGACGTGACTCTGTCCAAGACAAATCTCTTCCACGCTGACATAGAGATGAGTACCATGGTGTTCAGAACAACGATGTAGCCCCAGAATTTGTGGAATCCATGATAGGAGGGTGTAGCATCTTCTCCATCATGGAGGTGTCAAGAGTAATTGCCCACCTGGGCTTCCGAATAAGCATGGCCAATGGCAAGACCAGCAGAAAGCAGAATAAGAATGACAAAGATCATGTAAACCATGTAGTTCATCATGTAGTCGAATTTAGTTATTTTAAATCTGGTTTTCCCACTATACCTCATTATTTTAGCATCAGCACCTGCAAAAAAGACTAAGCCATGGCAGAAATTGGTGTTCCCAATTACATAGCCACTTAATGAAATTTTATCAGCATCCAAAGGAAAACTTGTTTTCTCCAAAATAGTGTGCCCGTAAACTTAACTAGTTGGTTATTAGGTTCTTCACATTCAATAAAACCATCAAATGTTGCCAATGCATCTTCTCTTTGGAGATACTGGTCTGTGATTTCAAGCAACATCTTAAACTTTAAAGTGATTTCTCCATCCATTTCTGCTGTTTCCACATAGCAGAGGCTGTTAGGCTCTGAGCTAGACAGCAGGAGAATGTCAGCTGGGACAAAATCATTTTCTCTCAGACAAATGACCTCTCCAACTTGAATTTCTTTCCACTTGGCAACTTTGAACTTGCCATCTTTAATGACTCCACATGTCCTACGGTTGATTTTCTTATCCATTTATTGGTGAGCCACATCATCCACCAGGTCTTGGATTGCAGTGATGCCCAGCACCAGAAGCATGGGCACTAGTGTGGTGTACCATGCCAGGGTAGAGATTTGAGGAATTGGCTGTAAGATAAGAAGAACAATGAAATAGAAATTGGCTGCTCTCTTAAACTGCTCAAACAGATTCATTGGTAGAAAGGTAAAAGCATTGTACTTGTATGTTTTAATTGCAGTATTCGGATATTTACTCTCCTTAATACAAAAGAACTTTGTGTTCATAAAACGAGTTTGTTCGTGGTACTTTCCATCCTTCACTTTGACTTGCCATGTATATTCTTCTCTGATTGGCTCCCAGTTCTCCTCTGCTTCCCTGTTGAATCGATTTTGTTCTGGTTCAACAACGGCCCCTGGTCATCAAGTTCATCTTCTGTTTCATCATCACTGTAGGGAACCACTTCATCATTAGGCTAAGAATCCTCATCAAATGTCATTTCTGAGTCACTTTCAGTCCTCATTCTGCTGGCAAACTGTAACTACCTGCAGGTACTCACTGGGCCCCAGCTGGGGCATCTACCAGGTGTGCACTACTCCCAGCACTCGCTGCACACCTGGCTGCTGCCACCTCCCACCCAGCCCTCAGCCCTGGCCATTGCATGGGAATGTAAAATGGTGTAGCCATTATGAAATAAAGATTTTGTTAAAAAATAAAAAATAACATTATAATATTATCCAATAATTCCACTGCTGGATATATATTTAAAATAAATTACAACAGCATCTCAATGGAAAAAGAGGGGCATTTTGTCACTTCCTACAACATGAATGAAACTTGAGGGCATTAGTCTGAGTAAGTTAACGTTTTTATAAAGCAACAAGTACTGTATGAATCAACTCATATGTACTACTGACAGTAGTCAAAATGTGGAAGAACAACATAGCAAAGCTTGTTGCTGAGGACTAATTAATGGGGTTGAGATTGGCAGGGAGGATTAAGTAGAGTTTAGTGAGTATAAAATAGGCTTTACCAAATAAAGTTTTAAAGATTTGTCTCACAACAATGTGAATGTACTTAACACTACTGACATGTACACTTTAAAATGGCTAATATGGCAAGTCTAATATGTGGTTTTACTACAAGAAAAAAAATAATAAAACCTTTTCAATTAAAAACAGGAAACAAAACCATCACGTTTCTCACCATTTTCTGTCCTAGGTAGAAAAAAAGAATAGAAACACTTTTACACATCCCCCATATAATATGATTTTATACACATGAAAATCTTGAATAGAAACATCTATACATAGAGAAAGTAGGTTACTGATTGCTTGGGGCTGGGTATTAGAGGAGAAAGTTGGGAGTATAGGGAAGTGAATATTTAAAGCCTACAGGAGTGTTTTAAAGTGATGAAAAATGGTGATGATTACATGTGTTTATTAATGTACTAAAAACCTACACATTGTACTCTTCTTTTTCCAGAGGCTGTTCCTTCCCCTTTCACCCAGACTGCAGAGCAGCAGTTCAATCATGGCTCACTGCAGCCTCAAATCTCTGGGCTCAAGGCATCTTCCACCTCTGCCTCTCAAGTAGTAGGGACTATAGGTGTTCACCGCCATGTTTGGCTAATTTTTTGTTGAGAAAGGGTTTTGCTTTGTTGCCAAGACTGGTCTCCAGGTCCTGGCCTCAAGCAATTTCCCTTTATTGGCCTCTCAAAATACTGAAATTACAAGCATGAGCCACCATGCTTGATCAAGTTTTACACTTTATAATGGTGTATAGGATATGCATATTTGAATAAAGTAGTTGAAATAAGGTGATTGTATTTTGTGTCCCCATCCAAATCTCATCTTTAATTATCATCCACAGTGTTGGATGGAGGTGGGGTCTGGTGGGAGGTGACTGTTTCATGAGTGCAGATTTCTCTGTATTAGTCCATTCTCACAGTGCTATAACGACATACCTGAGACTGGGTAATTTATCAAGAAAATAGGTTTAACTAACTCACAGTTCTTCAGGCTGTACAGGTAGCATGGCTGGGAAGGCCTCAGAAACCTTAGGATCATGGCACAAGGTGAAGAGGAAGCAAGCATATCTCACATGGTGGGAGCCACGGGAAGACAGAGAGTGAAGTGGGAGATGCTGCACACTTTCAAAAAAACAGATCTTATAAGAACACTATCATGAGACAGCACTGGGGCATGATGCTAAACCACCAGAAACCACCTCCATGATTCAATCACCTTTAACCAGGTCACACCTCCAACACCTGGTATCACAATTCAACATGAGATTTGGGTGGGGACACGAAGCCATACCATATGATCCCCCTTTGGTGCTGTTCTTGTGGTAGAGTTCTCACAAGATCTCCTTGTTAAGAAGAGGGTGGTACCTTCCCCACTACTTCTTCCTGCTCCTGGCCATATGAAGTGCCAGCTCCCTTTTGCCTTCCACCATGTTTGTAAGTTTCCTGAGGCTTTCTAAGAAGCTGCAGAGATGCTGCCATGCTTCCTGTACAGTGTGCAGAAACAGGAGCCAATTAAACCATTTTTCTTTATAAACTACCCATTTTCAGATATTTCTTTATAGTAATGCAAGAATGGACTAATACAGAAATAAATCATGAGGAGTTTTGATACAATCTGTTTTAGAAAATAAGGAGCTCCAAGTTAATTTCCATTTTATATAGGCTATTGTATATATTTTTATATGTCAGTGAAAACAGAAATTCAGTTGTCTTGGAGATATCATAGCATTTTGCTTTTCAAATTGTTGGTACAATAGATATCTTTAAAAATGGAAATCTAAATATATAGGAAAACCTTGTCCTATCGTTTTTGTTTGTTTTTACATAGACAATAATGCAATCCAGATCAAAGCACAAGGCAGAAACTTGTGACAGAGTTTCTAGGATCTTAGAAGTGTTTCTGCTGCTCCCTCTGGTCACTCTCAGACCACATTTCCTGTCTGATCCCAACAGTGGCCATTCTGTGACTTCTAACCACTCTGGTGATTTTGTAAACACATTAAAAAAATCACATCTCCATTTGTTGCCCAGGCTGGAGTAGAGTGCCACAATCTCTGCTCACTGCAACCTTTGCTTCCTAGGCTCAAACATGCCTCCAACCTCAGTCCCCTGAGTAGCTGCAGTGACAGCCACAAACTAACGTTCCTTGTTACTATTTGTATTTTTTGTTGAAACAGGGTTTTGCCATGTTGTCTCTGCTGGTCTTGAATTCCTGAGCTTAAGTGATCTTCCCACCTTGGCTTCCCAAAGAACTGGAATTACAAGTGTAAGCCACTCTATTTGGCCAGTAAACACATTTTTATGTCTCTTGTATTTACTAATTTGTCATGATAATCCTGTCAAAAATATTATTGTTCCCACAACAAAGTGAGGAGAGCATAGTGTTCCTGTTATATGCCAAGGTCTCATCTCTTAAGTAGCAGAGCTAAGATCCAACCTGCAGACCTGGCTCCAAGTCACATTCTTTAACTATTAAGCTGAAACCATCATGAAACCATCATGAAAGTGGGAGAAAGAGCTCAATTCATGCAAGTGTGTGTGCTGAAGAATTTTCACTTACATCTGCCACACTTTGCAGATGATGTTGAGGAATGAGACCCAGGCATCTAGGATCACTTCCCCCTTGACTTCCACACTGCATTTCAATAGAAGAAAAGGCTGGCTGACTGGCACCGCCTAAATCATGTTCCTATAAGATAGCAGGCGTGGTATGGGGGAATCTCTCTGGAAGACACTGTTTTTACTTAAACAAGATCAAACCACCGCCCCACTCCTCCATCCGAAGACCAGAAACCTTTCACATGTAATTCCTAAAGCTGTAAACTCAAGACCCTTTCATAGGTGATTTCTAAGGCTATAAACCTAAGATCCTTTCAAATGTAATTAACTATAGTGTATGGCTATATAAAGGCAGCTCTTCTCTTTGTTAGGGGAGTTTGACCATTTGGACAAATGGGAACATTGCTCCCAGGCCTTAACAATAAAACCCTTTCCTTTTCTAGTTGAGTGTCCAAGAAGTCTGTTTCTTATGGCCTCTCCTGCTTCAGTTTTACATTCATCCTAGGTTCTCAGATCCTCTGAATTGACATCTGACCCCTGAAGGAGGTGTGAGGCTCAGAGAATGTAAGGAACTTATCAAGGGCAAACTGGTTGGGAACAGGATCAGATTTGGGCACAAAACAGAACAGGAGCCATCATTTTTCTTCCTTTTCACAAGGACAAGAGAACCTAGGTCAGGAGAGTAATAATTTTGAGATTCTCTATGTGCGCTTGTTGACCCTTTGTATATCTCTGGAGAAATGTTTCTTTGAGTTCTGGTTGTGGTTTTGTTATTGAATTGTAACTGATTTTCATATATTCAAAAGAGAATGCATATTCTTATCAAATATGTGATTTGCAAATATTTTCTCACTGTGTAGTTGTCTTTTCACTTTCTTGGTAATGTCCTTACAATTACAAAAGTTTATTTAATTTTGATAAATTCCAATATATATTTCTTCTTTAGTTTTTGGGCTTCTGATTTTACATCTGAGTCTATCGTCAATTTCAAGTTCATGAAGTTTACCTACATGCATATTTTTCTAATAGTTTTAGGGTTTCAGATTTTGTACATAAATTGTACATTTATAATTTTAGGAGATAAGGCATATACATTTATTTAAATTATATACACAGGAGGCTTTACAATGAACACTCTCAATGAACACTCTCAATGAAAAGAGTCAAACTCTGTAAAATATTTGAGGAGATTTATTCTAAGCCAAATATGAGTGACCATGGCCCTTGACACAGCTCTCAGGAGGTCCTGAGATCATGTGCCCAAGGTGGCCTGCATGCAGCTTGGTTTTATACATTATATGAAAGCATATGACATCAATCAAATACATTTAAGAAATACATTGGTTTGGTTCAGAAAGGTGGGACAAGTCAAAGCGGGGGGGTTCTAGACTATAGGCAAATGTAAATATTTTCTGGTTGACAACTGATTGAGACAGTCTAAAGATCTGGGATTCAGGTTAAGATAACAGACTGTGGAGACCAAAATTCCTTTGAAGTCTCATAGTGGCTGCCCTCAGACACAATAGATGTCAAATATTTTTTATTCAGATGTTTAAACGGTGCTAGACTTTTAGGGAATCTCCTTAGGATTGGGAGGGCCTGGAAAAAAAAAGATCTAGCTATGTTAACAGAGAGATTCTTTACAGGTACAAATTTTCCCCCAGAAAGGACAGCTTTGCCAAGCCATTTCAAGATATGGCAAAGAATCACGTTTTGCGGTGAAGTATTTCTATTTTCTTCCTTGTCTTGTAGTGTTATGAAAAGTCAGGTTAGAAAGTAAGTCACAATATATGGGGTTAAATAAAACCCATCTGATGATAATTTATGTTTTGTAGGGAATGACTCCCCAAGCCCCTTAAACTGGAATTTGGGCAAGATTTTAAAAAATCAGAGCTTATACCTCAACATCTAACTTCCTGATGAGCTTCAGAAACGTATATCATTTTGCAGTTACAGGGAAATTGAGGGCTTAGATTCTGGTAAAATAGATTTGTGAAGAATAAGAGGTATGGCCAGTAAAGGCAGCCTTGTTAACTGAAGGAATGAAGACTCCTTCAGAAAAATAGATGATAAACGTTTCCTCTTAGATTTTTAAAGCTGCCAGATTCTCAATCTCTTTCAAGTCTGGAAAAAGTGCAGAAAAGGAAATAAGTCCTGGCTATATTAATGGAAAATCTCTACAGATGCAATTTTTGCCCACTTAAGACAGCTTTACAAGGCCACTTATGTCAGAATGGACAAACGACAGCCATTTAAAAATATGCCAAAGAAATATACTTTGGGATAAAATGTTTAGTTTTCTTCAGTTCCTTCTTTGAAACTTAAAAGAACTTTCACAAAAGCCAAGCTAAAAGTTCTGGAGAGATGTGGGTTAGAGGTTGTTATAATTGATATAGACAAATAAGTGGAAAGACAAATTAGGATAAATAGAAAAAAGCAAATTTAAAGATATTATCCCATATCTTCTTTAGTGAGCATTTTAGTCCTGAGAATAAATTAGTATAGTTAAACCATTGTCCCATTCCAGGAATGGCACTGCAGATAGGATAGACCTTTATGATACAAGCAATTCTATTTCTAATGAGGCATTTTTTTTTTGAGAAACAGAATAAAAACAAAGCTTAATGTCTGGAACAGTCAATCTACATGCTAGGTTCTCTAGAGTCTGTAAGGCATCTTCAGATGGCAGTGAAAATCTGACACATTTTTGTGGACTGTAGTGCAAACCAGACATTTAAATGAACTTACTAAATCAATACATTAGCAGACAGGCATGAATGTAGTCACAAGCTAGTGTTATTTTCTTCTGAAATTTAAGTTGTCTACTTTTACTTTGTGGGGCTTAAAAAGCAGCAGAGTTTTTTTCTTCTACTAGGGATTTCAAATAGAAAAATGGGAGAAATAAATTGAAAATGTTAGTTTGTAGATATTTAGCCAGAAAAAAATGTTTAAGATGTATTCTAAATTGTATAAAATAAAAAAAACTAGAAAAACAATAGATAAAGGCTAAAATTTAATAACAGGTTCTTTTGAAACATACTATTTTCTCTCCAATTCCCCAACTTTAAAAAAAATATTATAGTAGGACTACTTTATTTGCAAGTAGTTCAGTTTTATTATGCTTGGCCTTATTATTTGCAGGAAGTATGGCAAGAATAATTATTTGCCATAGATGTAACTTTTTTTTATTAAAAAGGGGCTTTGCTAGAAAAATTTCTTTTATAATGAATCTCAGATCAGACCTCTTTAAAAATACTTTTCATAGCCAGAAATTTATCTGTGTCTGCAAATACTTGTATGAATTGCGTAAATTCCTCTCTTGAGGTCTCAAAATAACTTGGAGTTCCCGGGCCTGTCAGGAACTTTAGGAACCCTGTAAAAGTCAAGTTACCAGGATGATGTTGGTCTCATAAAATGATTTGGGCAGGATTCCCTCTTTTTGGATTATTTGAAATAGTTTCAGAAGGAACGGTACCAGCTCCTCTTTGTATGTCTGGTAGAATTCGGCTGTGAACCCATCTGGACCTGGGCTTTTTTTCAGTGGTAGGCTCTTAATCGCTGCCTCAACTTCCGACCTTGTTATTGGTCTATTCAGGGTTTCAACTTCTTCCTGGTTTAGACTTG
>PVKP010012351.1:0-58595 GCA_004027715.1 Plecturocebus donacophilus | reverse complement strand
GTGTGTATGTGTGTGTGTGTGTGTTTCCTCTCCGGATACCAGGCATTAGACACAGTAAGATTTCATCTTCAAATCCTTCACTAACCATATCTGTAAAGATCCTATTTCCAGATGAGATAACAATCTGAGATTCTGGTTGACATGGATTTTTGTGGGGGACATTATTCACTCCACTACACTTGTTTTTGTATTTTATATACTTTTAGTTTTCTGTTTTTTAGTTTTTGAGTAATTTTTAAATTGGTTTGATAGAATGTATTAAATGTCTGGAATCCCAGGATACTGAAATTGATATGAGGCAGGTTTTCAGTAAACTGGGTTTAGGAAAGAGGTCGTAGTAGCAGTGCCTGGCACATAGTAGGTGCTGGTACTCAAATTATTTCTTGAATGAATGAATTTGTATGAATGAATGCATTTCTGGAATAGTTCTTACTAGTATGAGGAATTCAGTTTATTCTTTTCAAAACTGTATATATATTAAGAATTTCTCTGATATACTTAACTTCTATTTATGTTTTATTAAAATAATGTGTATTTTACATGTCTTTCTGAGGATTATCTTTTGTTAAAAAATTATCATATTTCAATTACTGTGTTTGGAAAAAGCATAACTTTTTGAGTCTGACCAGGGCTGAAGTTTTGGCTTTTCCACTCATTAGCTGTGTAACTTTGGGCAAGTTATTTCATCTTTCTGTGACTCAATTTCCTGTAAAATGTTGCTAATAATAACAAATCTTTCAGGTTGGTGAGAGTATGTCAGTAGGTTTGGGTACAAAGTGAGTATGCTGCAAATATTAACTAGTTAGTTGTATACCTTAATTATGTATTGTAAAGCAACTAGATTTATGTTGTAAAAAATTGCTTTTGTTAAAAAAACCCTTGTTTATTAAACTCACATCAAATTAAGCTGCTTTTTTCCTCTGTGTTCTTCTATGACCAAACAAGTGTTCCTGTAGTAGGTGAAATCACTGTCAAGGATTGATGTTATGTGTATGTATGTCAAATAGTAATCTGTTGAACATTAACCAAAGTCAGGAAATGAGTTGAACTTTGGAAGGTAGAAATCTGAGGATTGGTGGTAATGGTGATGGGGTACAGGTGGTGGAGCGGGTTGGAGGGATTGAAGCATATGGGAATGGGAGCTAGATACGTTAAGATGACAGCTATTATTTACTTAACACTTAGGTACCTGGATAAAGGAATGTTAATGAATCTACATGGATAGGGAGCACCAGAGCCGAGATAAAACTGGCTATTCGGCTGGGCACCTTGGCTCACGCCTGTAATACCAACACTTTGGGAAGCCAGGGTGGGTGGATCAGGAGGTCAGGTGTTTGAGAACAGCCTGGCCAACATGGTGAAACTCCGTCTCTACTAAAAATACAAAAAATTAGCCGGGCGTGGTGGCAGGTACTTTGTAATCCCAGCTACTTGGGAGGCTGAGGCAGAAGAATCGCTTGAACCTAGGAGGCGGAGGTTGCAGTGAGCCAAGATTGCAACACTGCACTCCAGGCCTGGGGATAGTACAAGACTATGTCTGAAAAACAACGACAACAACAACAACAACAACAACAAAAAACAACTGGTTATTCAGAGATTAAAACAAGTAATTCAGGCTTATTAGATAAAGATGGGGGAACAGGTCTGGAGGCAGTGGAAAATAAGTAACCCTAAATAATAATAACTACCATTTATTTATCAATCACTTCCTATGTGCCAGGCATTGTGGAAAGTGCTTTACAAACACTATTTCATGTATTTATTATAGTCACCCTTATGGAGTATGTGGTATTCTTATTTTACAGATGAGTGAATAGAAGGTTGAAGTTTTTTTTTAACTTGCCCAAGTCAAACATCTAGTAAGTACCTTCAAACAGGAATAAAACCGAGGTCTGTGCAACTGTAAAATCTATGCGTTGTGTATCTATTGCTTTCACATTTGCAACTGGAATTAGGGTTACAACCCTATTCAACCCTACTCCCAAAAAAGGTGAATCTGCTAATACTTGTAATTGTTTTTTCCTCCTTTGGAATTTTTTTTCCTTTTTTTTATATATATTTTTTTATTTTTTAAGACAGGGTTTCACCATATAGGTCAGGCTGGTCTCAAACTCCTAACCTCAGGTGATCCACCCGCCTCAGCCTCCCAAAGTACTGGGATTACAGGCATGAGCCACCACGACCAGCTGGAATTTTTTTTAAAAGAATACAAAACAGCAAGTAAAATTCAAAAAGGATTACAGTGGAATAACTATTTTCATTTTAGCATATTATCATTTTTATATAAATTTTTTTGTGTAGCTAAACAATGTAAAATGCATATATAATTTATTTTTTATGTTTATAGGAATACTTTCTATAGTTTTCCTATGAGAGTCTGTTAGGTTGGAATAATAGTGTATTAAACTGTTCTCTGAAATTGGTCAATCTTTTGTTCTTACATAATACACTGTAATGAACATATTTATGGCCATTTTTTCATCGACTTTAAAATCAAATTCTTAGAAGGAAAACTACAGATTAAAAACAATAAAGATCCTACATGTAATTGTGTGTGTGTGTGTGTGTGTGTGTGTGTGTGTGTGTGTGTATGAATTTGAATTATATCTTGACATTGCTGTCAGGGCACTGCCCCTCTTCCTGTCACTGTGATACAATCATGTTTTTGTGATTTCTTCTATTACTTCAAAAGGAAAGAAGTTATACCACTATATTTTAAAATAATTAATTTGTAATTTGATGAAATGCTTAAGTATTAGAAAAAAGTTATATGATATGCCTTGATTGGTTATGGATTTTGTTCTGTTTATTATGCCTTCTTTTGGGTGGTGGGGCTTCTGTTATTTACAGATGGATTAATATTCTGCTCCCTATTACTCGTGAGTTAAATTATACTCAATTCCCTTTTCTGTAGTTACCACCTTCCCTCCTATTCTTGCTAATTTCTTCCTCGCTTTTTGTTATGTGTTCTATAAAATTTCCCATCACATTATTTATTGCTACAACCTCCTGTTTTCTAAATGATTTTAATTGTATTGTTGTAAAATAGTTCTTGCTCTGCTCTGATTTCATACCTCCTATATTTTCTTATCACTCTGAAAATAGCTAATAAATTCTGGTAATACATTCTTGTATTTCATAGATGAGTTTAATGTCTATTCATTTTTGTTTTGTTCTTTTGTATTAGAAGACTTTTTACTTTTTCTTACTTTACTGTTACTTTTGTCATCATCACAGGCCGGGAAGGTCCCATAGCCCAGTTTGCTTTTGGTCAATACTGTTTTCCCCAGTAGCATTAACTAGCATGTAGGAGATACTCAGTACATAATGCCAAAAGAATAAATTTAAGAGAATGCTTTGAATTCCTATTCCAGTTGCTTATTAAATGACAGAATATATGTCCAGAGTTTTTGATAATCTCCATAGTTTCTTAAAGTTAATTGGGGTTGAAAATCAGTTGAGCAGGGTTTCATAGGTGATTGGTTGGTTTATGATGGTTTGGGAGTTCAGGCCCAAAAGGGTTCTGTCTTAGTATTCTTTACAAGTCTGAGTCCACCACTATTGTCCAGTATTATGGCTATCTCCCAGTCCTGTTTCACCTGGGCAGCTCTCAAGAGAAAGTCTGTGCCAAGCCAGAGCAAGGAGATTCTTGGAGGATGTTGTTCTAAGAAAGAAGGTACTTCCTGAAGCAAGCTTTAACAGTCAAGTTTGCTGCTCTTGATTTTATCTAATTAGTACTGGAGATTGGACAAAGCCTTACTAGAAATTAGAATGTGCTTCATTTCCACAGTTGATTTCAGCTGTGATTATAGGGTTGTCTTCCTTCTTTCTCTTAGACATTTCATACTATACCCCCAATCCTCCTAATATAGTTCTGTCATACTTTGAAAACAACCTATATTTGTTTTTTTCATAATTGTGGCCGTGTAAATACTATTTGCTAAGTCAGTATCTATGACTGCGTTTTCTTAAAAACTTTAATTTTTACTGGCATTCATAAATTGTCTCATTTTTTTTGTTTGCTTAATTAATTTTACCGCAGGCTTAATTTCTCACATCTTCCAGTGCCTTTGTAAAATCTCTCTCAATATGATAGTCCACATTTCTAAACTTGTTAGATTATCTCCCCTTCTACCCCCAGAAATAACTATCTTGGATTCTTTGTCACATTCCTGTCGGGATTTGTTGCCTTCTACTTTACTTCACCATTTTGAGATTCTCTTAGTTTTTCTCATATATTGGATCTCTTCTTTGTTGGATTCTATGCTATCTTTCTTGAGTTTCTTCCTGATTTTGATGGAATGTATATTCTCTGGCAGATTCCTGAAAAAGCTTACACAAAGGTTAAATTTTTGGAAACTTAGCCTCATGACTGTCTAAATTCTACTGGTACTGATCATAACTCTGAAAGACACACTCCCTAATGCTATAATCCCAAATGTTGAAATACTGAAAGATAAAAAAATCTCTAAAAATCAGAATCCCTAAATTCTAAAAATCTCATACATCTAAAATCCTGAAAATCACAATCATGAAAGATTAAAATCCCAAATGTTGAAATGCCGAAAACCAAAACCCGGGGTAGGGATTAGTGCATATCCGGTTGTATGAAAGATAGTTGCATCATTTTAGTTGCATCATGTTAGATGGAATGATTGCCTTTTTTATTGTATTTATTTGGAAATTAAGTATGATTTAAGCAGTTGTATATGGGTGCCGAATTGACGAAGGGTGGGTTCGTGGATTTAATTTTAGGTGTCAACTTGACTGGATTAAGGAATACCTAAAAATCTGTTAAAGCATTATTTTGGCTTTGTCTGTGAGGAGATTAGTATGTGAGTCTGAGTGGACTATGTGGGGAAAATCTGCCTCTATGTTGGTGGCCACCACTGAATCTGCTGGGAACCTAGAGAGAAGAAATTGTTGCCTTTCTGAGAGCTGGAATGGACTTTTACTGTATTAGACATCAGAACTCCAGGCTTGCTGGCCTTTGGACTTGAGGACATACACTAGCAGCCCCTTGGGTCCTGGGCTTTCAGCCTCAGACTGAGACCTGGTTTGGTCCTGCTTCTGAGGCCTCTGGACGAGCCAGGCTACTAGCATGCCAGGGTCTACAGCTTGAAAATGGCCTGTTGTGAAACTTCTCAGCGACTATAATTGCATGAGCCAATTCCCCTAATAAATCACTTCTTATAGATCTGTGTGTGTGTGTGTGTGTGTGTGTGTGTATCTATCTATCTATCTATCTATCTATCTATCTATCTATCTATCTATCTATCATCTATCTATCTATCTTACTGGTTCTGTCTCTCTGGAGAATGCTGACTAATACAGGTTTGGTATTGAGAAAGCCAAATCTCATTCCTTCTTACTGTATTCCTTACAGCACACTGGAAGAGAACTGTGAAATTGTTCCCTTGCAAAAAGGTTGTGATAAATTAAGTATACCAGGCTACTTAATGGTGAAAGAGAAAAGTTTAAAAGCTAATTATTATTGGCATTATGAAAATAGAAAATCACTTAATTGCAATGGCCAAGCAGTAACCAGACTTCCAGATGGTCAGCATATGCTTATATAATTTTTAGACTACAACCACTCTCTAAACGCAAGTGAATGTTTTGAAGATCATAGAAGTGAATACGTAGGTGAAAAATATAAGAAATCTCCCCTGCCAAATTTTCAATCAGGTATGACTTCTGCCCTTTCACACACAGTACCATTTGCATCATTTCTAATACTGCAAGTTTAAATTCTGTAGAGGCTTTTAGAGAATTTTAACTCATTTTATGCATTTTTTTGCATATTTGACTCCATAAAAGTGCATTATCACAATGTGAATTAATGTGTAGGCATTGTGCATATACATAAAAATGTTGAAACTTGCTCAGTAAATGAAGAGATGTCCTTTTTGTTCATCTGTATTTGTGAAAGATAAAATTTCTCAAGATCTTGGCTCTTTGGGTGACTCTCTTGCAGTTTTTGTGCAAGTGGTAGTGACCCATTGCAGCATTTGATCGATCTTGTCAGAAGATTCAGGTTGTCTGGTATTTCAGATGAGCACAGTTACGAATCTGGGTGCACCTAATTACCAACCATGTGATATGTGTTTATGCATTTTGCTTTTTAATCTATGTCTTCATGAATACAGTTTATCTGTTCCTTTTATACCTATGCAACTGTTGTTAGTACATCTGAGTGTTTATGCTTGCAAAAGTATGTTAATAGTGCCTATTTTATTGTGTGAAGGGGTCTATTAACTGTTCTGTTGTGTTTTTATGTTTCTCAAATAAATCTTTTAAAAATGGAAATAAAGTGTCTTTTAGAGAACTTTTTACTAATTGTTTTTTCCAGAATCCTATTTTTAGGATTTTGTTATTTTGGGATTGTGATTTTTGGAATTTTAGATTTTAGGGATTTTGATCTTTTGGGATTTCAGCATTTGGGTTTATGGCATTTGGGACTGTGTCTTTTGGAATTATGGCCTAAACCCAAATTCTGTCACCTCTGACTGTCTGGTGATAGCATTTAAAATGGAAAGATAAAATGACTTGATTTTTTAATTTTTATTTTTAATTGCTATTTAAAAAAATAGAGGCTGGGCATGTGGCTCACATTTATAATCCTAGCACTTTGGGAAGTTGAACCTGGAGGATTGCTTGAAGAGGAGTTTGAGACTATCCTGAGCAATATGATGAAACCTTGTTTCTACAAAAAATGCAAAAAAATTAGCTAGGTGTGGTGGGGCCTGACTGTAGTCCCAGGTACTTAGGAGGCTGAGTGGGAAGATCACTTGAGCCTGGGGAGGTTAAGGCTGCAGTGAGCCATGATTGTGACACTGCACTCCACCCTGGGTGATAGAGTGACACCCTGTCTCAAAAAAAAAGAAGAAAAAAAAGTCAAAAAATAGAGAAACCAAAAAAACAAGAAACCACATGCACATGAACCAGAATTTAAAAGGTATAAGAGGTGATGGATGGGGAAATGTGTCTATGACATGAGAGAATCTTTTGGGTTGATGGAACTGTTCTGTATCTGACTATATAAAACTGGTTACACCAATTTCTATATGTTTTAAAATCCATAGAAGTGATACTAAAATAAAAATTTCTGTCTATATGTCTGATATGTTAAAAGGTGAAAAATTAAAAGAATTTGAAAGTACAAAAAGGTCTACAGCAAAAAAGAAGTCTCCTTTCTTGCTTACTTGCTTTAGTCTTCCAGCTTTCTTTTCTGGAAGAAACCACTATTACCAATTTCTTATGTATTCTCTTATGTAATCACTCTTAAACATCTGAACATTTGGGGTGAATCCAGCAAAAGAGAAAAGAACTTATATTTGTTTAGCTGTTTTCTGAGAATGTTAAATAACTACTTTTAGAATACATCTAAATATATTATTACTTTTATTTTTTTGAGACAGTCTCAATCATCGCCCAGTGGTGCGATTTGGGCTCACTGCAACCTGTGCCTCCCGGTTGAAGTGATTCTCCTGCCTCACCTCCCAAGTAGCTGGGATTACTGGCATGTTTTTTTTTTTTTTTTTTTAACTTCTATTTTTTTGCGACAGAGTCTCAATCATCACCCAGGCTGGAGTGCAGTGGTGCAATCTGGGCTCACTGCAACCTCTGCCTCCTGGGTTCAAGTGATTCTCCTGCCTTGTCTCCCAAGTAGCTGGGATTATAGGCAGCAAATTTTTGTAATTTTTAGTAGAGATGGGGTTTCGACATGTTAGCCAGCTCTGGTTTTGAACTCCTGACCTCAAGTAATCCACTACCTGGGCCTCCCAAAGTGCTGGGATTACAGGCGTGAGCCACCGTACCCGGCCAGAATATTTATAAATATATTATTAATCATACTTAGTACTAATTTATTAAAATTAATTCCTTTACAGTTGGCAAACATGAATTAACTGGGCATAAAGTGGCTGTGAAGATACTCAATCGACAGAAGATTCGGAGCCTTGATGTGGTGGGAAAAATCCGCAGAGAAATTCAGAACCTCAAGCTTTTCAGGCATCCTCATATAATTAAACTGTAAGCTCCGTTTATATTAAATATAGACGAGTCATCTTTTAATCTTTTTTGTTAATCTACTTAATGTGCCAAGCGAGAAAAATGACTGACACTTCTTTTTGTTTCATGAGGGTTTTGAAAAGTTTCTTCCTAGGCCGCATGCAGTGGCTCATGCCTGTAATCCTAGCATTTTGGGAGGCCGAGGTGGGCAGATCACCTGAGGTCAGGAGTTCAAGACTAGCCTGGCCAACATGGTGAAACCCTGTCTCTACCAAAAATACAAAAATTAGCTGTGTGTGGTGGTGGGCACCTGTAATCGCAGCTACTCAGGAGGCTGAGGCAAGAGAATTGCTTGAACCTGGGAGGTAGAGGTTGCAGTGAGCCGAGATCACGCCTTTGCATGCACTCCAGCCCGGGCAACAAGAGCGAAACTCTGTCTCAAAAAAAAAAGTTTCTTCCTTTGCATGTATTCTTCTAACCCTCCTGATCATCATTTAATCATGTGTTCATGTTTTGCCCTTGTGCTTATCAGCTGTTATCTTCTCATTCTTTTCTGTCTTCTGGAAAGATGCCCTTTTGATAATAATGTTTGGCACCCCATTACTGTAAAATCAACAATGGTCTGCTAGTAAAAACTCTTGACCTCCAAATGCCCACATAATGTCAGTTAGCCTCAGTAGCGAGAATGCAGTAGAAAGGGTTTTTCCCCATCCTGCTTATACCTGACTATACAGATAACAAAATTTTAGGAATCTAATATTTCAAAAGAACAGTAATCTTACTGTTGTTTTATAGTTGTCGGTTGTGGAGTCTGTAAATAACATATTTCCTGCTCAGCTTCTGCTCTTGTTATGCAGGCAATAATTTAAAGCTGCTGAACTGGCTGACTCAAATTTGTTTCACTCTCACCTCTTCTCATTTGTTGAGGTTCCATGGTTTTAAATACCATCCATATGCTGACTACTCTTAAATGTACATCTCTTGCTTTAAGATCTCTTCTTCTTACTCCAGACTCAAAATGCTCACTGCTGACTTTATATTTCCATTTGGATGTCCGCAAGGCATTTAAAACTCCACTGGGCCCAAAATGAACTATTACTCTCCCAAACCTGCTCTTCCCACAGTTTTCACCATCTCAGCTAATAGCCAGTTACTCAGGGCTAAAACTTAGGAACCATTTTTAACTTCCCTGTTTCTTTCACATCTCTTCCTTCAAAATCAAGCTAGCATGTGACTGCTTCTCAGTTCCTTTATCACTGTCAACCTGGTCTCAGCCACCTTCATCTGTCTTATGAAATCCTGAAGTAACCTCCTGTATCTGCCTTTACTGTCGACAGTTAATTCTTTACACCGCTGCCATAGTTTTCCTTTTAGTATGCCAGATCACATGACTGCTTAAAACATATGATAGCTTTTTTCTTTTTTTTTTTTTCCTTTCTTTATTTTTTTCTTTTTAGCCCCTTTCTGAGACAACGATAGCTTTTTCCATCTTCCTTGGAGTAAAAGCCAAAGACTTATTATGGCTTGTAAAATTTTGTGTCCTCTGGCCTGCAGTTAACACCTTTGATTCTATATCCTATTTTTCCCTCCCAGCTTATGCTGCTGTGCCCTTACTATTCCTCGAACATGCCAAGCAGCTTTTATCTGGGGACATTTGTAGCTGCTATTTTCTCTTCCTGGATCACCTTCCTCCTAGATAATGGCATAATTTGTTTCCATTCTTCTTTTAGGATCTGCTCAAATGTTACTTTATTAGAAGGCTTCCTTGAGCACTCTGTATAAAAACATTCCCCTTAGTTTGCTTTATTTTTCTTCATAGCCTGTTCTACCACCTGAGATACTACTTATTTATTTAATGTCTGTTTCCTGGCTTCTGGAAAATGAACTCCATGAGAGCAGAGAATTTTTGTTCCCTGCCGTTTTCCTAGCTCCTAGCATGGTACCTGGTATACTATAGGTGCTTAGTAAATATTTATTGAATGAATGAATATGCATGTTTTAATATTCGTAGACAATTTTTTCTCTCACCAGGTACCAGGTCATCAGTACACCATCTGATATTTTCATGGTGATGGAATATGTCTCAGGAGGAGAGCTATTTGATTATATCTGTAAGAATGGAAGGGTAAGCTGTTCTGATTTAATTCTGTATGTATTTTGTAACTCTCCTTTATCCTTTACTAGCATCAAAATGTCAGCAAGCAATTTTAAGAGGTTTATTTAATAAACAGGTTCCCTTAGTCATATATTTGTTTAGAATCATAAGCCATTTAGAACTAGAAAGCGTCTTAAAGATTAATTCCTTAGCCTGTTTATACAGATGTGAATACTGAGCCTCATGGTTTGTATGTTTGCTCATGGTAACATGATTTATTAATGACAGAATTGACTTAAGATCCCAGAACTCATAATCCTCAGACTTATGCTTCCAGGGTATACAAATACTTTGAATATGTATCTTAACGTAATTAATACTTAAAACACATTATTACTTAACAGTCTAGGCCTTGCTAGTCAATCCTAGCCACATTTAAATTACATTCATTTTTTTGGTTTCAGAAATCTGTTGTACCTGGAGTAGTAACAACAGGCTCCATGAAGGAGATAGGAATTAGATATAAAGAACTTAGAGCTGGAAGGAACTTTAGAAGACATTTTGAACACTACCTTAAGTTACAGATAGAAAACTCAACACTGCCCTCTGCCCTTACTTTTTCTCATACCCAGGTTACGTGGTATGCAAAAGCCCCTTTGTGGGAGAGCTGTATCTAGCCCTGAAAGAAAGCTTTTCTCACTCCCAATCTTAAGTTATTTACATTACTCATTCATTTGTTCTATATAGCATGTCTGTTTACTTTCAACAGAATCAGCCTTTATTAACTAAGTTAATTTTGATTTTACTATTTTTTAACATGATTAATTTCTATTTCAGGTACTCTTCTTTTTTACTCCCATTTCTCCTCACCAAAAAAAAAAAAAAAAAAAGTTCTGTCTGGAGAAATGGAAAACAGGCACAACTGATACACTTTTTTTCTTATCTTTTCTGTTTTTTATTTTGTGGTTTTACCTTGTGGGTATTTCTTTAGTTTTACCAGTTGAATATTAAAATTTCAGTGACCGTATTTTCTGTTTCAAAACTTTATTTTCTAAAATTTTCATTTCTTTAGTCTGCTGCTATTTGTTCCACAGATGTAATAACCTAGTCTGAGGATGACATTTAAAAAAAGAGTTTTCCTCTGTTCCATCTTTTTCTGTACCTTCTGTGCTCTCTGCTCCTCATTTTTTTCTGTTCATTTTTGTCTTTGATGCATGGCGCTTTTTCAGATATTTGGTGATTCTTCGCTGTCCACTTAATATTTAAGAATAAGATACTAAATGCCAGGCTCATGTGGGTGGAACTTATTGATTGCTAGGTTTTCCTGTATCTTGAATAGGTAAGGACTTGTCCATTTTATTACTATACATCAAATGCTAATAATAACAAATATGTTTTCTTGTATCAGATATTTCAGAAGAAACCTTCCCATATCCTTAAAATCCTTAGCTGTTAGTGCTCCAGGAGCTGCGTGTGGGAAAAGAGATGCAAGTCTCAGTAGTTAGTATGTTGACTTCTCTTAGCCCCAGTGTTTTCCTCAGCATGCCTTATCTGTGCCTTGGTGTCCTTGAGAACAGAGCTGGTTCAGCCTTACTAGGGGAAATTATAGGTCTTATTTCCCTGTATGGGTCAGTTTAAAAGCTTCTTACTTCAAGCACTTGTCCTGTTTTCAGCCCCCTATGTTTCTAATTTCTAAGGCTTCACAAGGCTTTGTATACAGACATTTGTTTCTTACTGGCTTCTTTCCCTGTAGGCTTAGGTTTCAGCTTTTTCTTGTAGGTTTAGTCTTTATTATTGTTTATCTATTGTCCTCCTTGGTGACTACTCTTGATTACTGCTGTATCTTTTGTTCTTTTTGTCTTTATATGCCTCTTTTATTGCTCATGTCATTTTAGTGATGTTTCAAGAATTGGAGACGAAAGATTTAATCTGCTGTGTTTAATGGGAAACGTATTTTGACTTTTATCATCTTCCTTTATAGACATCCCTTTCTCCATCCTTCGTAATTGTATTTGTTATGAATATAGTATAATTTTCATTTTTGTAGCCTGTCTAGTTACTTTACTTTTTATATTTTGTTTAATCAAGTTTTCTCTTATTTTTTCATATTTGAACAGATACCCTTTTTTTCCCCATGAACCTATAAATCTTCTAGAAATAAAAGTATTATATTGCTAAGGGATTAGTATTTTTCTAGAGGAACAGTATCTTATAATACTTTTTTATTTCAAAATAAATTACCGATTCGTCTCTTCTCCCAGACTATCCATGCCCTTTAAGATGTAAGTCTGGTATGAGAATGCTGATTTGTGACCTATGTTAGAGAATTGCATATTTTAGAGTCCTTGGCCTAGAGGATTAGTTGCTTATTTATAAAAATGACTTCTTGGGAGCAGGCATGTCCAAGTAATGGTTGTTACTTATGTTGAAAACAGTGATAAGAATATATGGATACATAAAGAAGTTAAAAAAAAACATACTTCAGGCTGGGTGCAGTGGCACATGCCTGTAATCCCAGCACTTTGGGATGCTGAAGCGGGTAGATCGCCTGAGCTCAGGTGTTTGAGACCAGCCTGGGCAGCATGGCAAAGTCCTGTCTCTATCAAAACTACAAAAATTAGCTGGGCATGGTGGCATGCACCTGTGGTCCCAAGTACTCAGGAGGGTAGGTTGGTAGGGACACTGGAGCCCAAGGAAGTCTAGGCTGCAGTGAGCCGTGACGGCACCACTACACTCCCGCCTGGCTGACAGAGTGAGATCTGGTCTCAAAATATAGATAAATTAAAAAAATTTAAAACCAAAACATGTAGTTTCTACATTCGATGTTTTTTTTCAGCAAGCATATTAAAGATGAAATGTTATGATATTTTATTAAACGCATTAAGGTATTTCTTGTTAAACTGAATATACTTTAGGGCATATAACAACATAGTTGCTTGCTAGTTTATGAACAGTACTTAAATATTACTTCCTAATAGTCTAAAATAGTATCGCCCAGCCCAACATTACTCACTATACCCGTATTTTGCTTTATTTTTCTTCAAAACAGTATGACTTCTTCAGATTATATTTATTCCAATTAGAATAGGGCCTTTGTTTTATTTATTGCTGTGTAATGAATGTCTAAAACAATGTATAGCACATTGAAGGTATTCAGTAAATGTTTGTTAAAAGAATGAAAGATTAAACATTTCCACCTTATAAGAGAAAATATGCCAAGTTTCAAGTAGATGTTGAAATTATTTGAAGTAACTCATGAGATAGAGAGGAGGGCAAGCTAATGTAGTCATTTGCAAATTATAATATTAGAAACTTGAATTACTGATTTGGATTCCAAGACCATCTTAGCATTTCTGTTTGGTGCTGCAAGTATCTCCTCCCCATGCCAAAAGTATCTCATAAGTGAAGTTCATTTGGAAGATTTTCATGTATTTTGACAATTTTATAGCTTGGAGAATTATAGATAGGACAATTTACTTTGAAAGACACACGTTTAAAATGTCTCTCTACTTTTCTTAGCTGGATGAAAAAGAAAGTCGACGTCTGTTCCAACAGATCCTTTCTGGTGTGGATTATTGTCACAGGCATATGGTGGTCCATAGAGATTTGAAACCTGAAAATGTCCTGCTCGATGCACACATGAATGCAAAGATAGCCGATTTTGGTGAGGATAATTTTATAGTTTCTTATGTTCATTTCTGATGTCCTTATTTTCAGTAAACATATGTAGAATTCTTCAGATAACTGTAAAAAATTACATAAAGTAATAGACTGAGTATATCAGAGTATCCTATTTTGTCTATGAACATACAAAAAGAAGAAATACTAAGAAATCATCTTTTCTTAGCTTTAACTGTCTTTATTATTATCATTTTATAGAGACAGGGTTTTGCTTTGTCACCCAGGCTGAAGGGCAGCGATGTGATCATAGCTCACTGCAGCCCCAGACTGCTGGGCCAGGTGACCCTCCTGCCTCAGCCTCCTGAGTAGCTGGGACTGCAGGCGTACACTACCATGACAGACTAAGTTTTATATTTTTGTAGAGACAGGTTCTCGCTATGTTGCCAAGGCTGCTTTTGAACTCCTGGCCTCAAATGATCCTTCTGCCACAGCTTCCCGAAGTATTGAGATTATACATGTACACCACTGCACCTGGCTCTTAAAATATCTTTAAAATTAAATTTTAAACAACTTAAGTTGGTAGCATTAGAGAGACCGTTCGAAAAGAGAGTATTTGTGAAGGAGAAGGTAGCAGCCTTATTTCCAATATGTTCAGAAAAATCAAGTATGGAAAAGAAGGAAAGTGAGTGGAATTATTTGAAACTTATTTGAAACTTTGAAAGCCAGAAGGTGAACTATGTGAATTTTAATTATTTGAAACAATTTTTTAATTAAAACAAATTTTTATTTAAAATTATTTTAAAATGTTCTAAATGATAGTAAACTATAATTTGTTTGAAGAACATTTTGATTGTTAAAAATGAATTTATTTTGGCTGGGTGCAGTGGCTCATGCCTGTAATCCTAGCACTTTGGGAGGCTGAGGCAGGTGGATCACCTGAGGTCAAGAGTTTGAGACTAGCGTGGCCAACATGGTGAAACCCCATTTGTATTAAACATATAAAATTAGCTGGGCATGGTGGCCTGCACGTGTAGTCCCAGCTACCTGGGAGGCTGATGCAGGAGAATTGCTGGAATCCAGGAGGCGGAGGTTGCGCAATGAGCTGAGATTGAACCACTGTACTCCAGCCTGGGTGATAGAGTGAGACTCTATCTAAAAAAAAAAAAAATTGTTTGTTTTATGTTTCCTATATGAATTGCCATTGACCTTACTAAATCTAAGAGCAAAAGGAATCTATAATTATTTTCTTTAGGTTGGTTTTAGTTCAAATCAGATAATTTCTTTTTTGAGACAGAGTCTCACTCTGTCACCCAGGCTGGAATGCAGTGGTGTGATCTCTGCTCACTGCATTCTCTGTCCCCCAGGCTCAAGTGAGTCTCCCACCTCCACCTCCCAAGTAGCTGGGACCACAGATGGCGTGCCACCATACCCAGCTAAGTTTTTTTTTATTTTTGGTAGAGATGGGATTTCACTATGTAGGCCAGGCCGGTCTTGAACTCCTGAGCTCAAGTGATCCACCTGTCTCGGTCTCCCAAAGTGCTCGGATTACAGGTGTCAGCCACCATGGCTGGCCCAGAGAACATTCTTTTAAATATTTTCCTCTGTTTTGACTACATCTATATATCTATGTCTATATCTATGTCTAATCTATTTAAATGTTTAGAGATTAACTGAAAAATGCCAATCAAACCTAAGCTGGTTGTTTTGGTGTTTTTTTTTTGCTGTTAAAATTTTAAATGACTGGCTAAATTATTTGAATTTCTTATTCCTCAGTTGATTATTCTTATAGGGCGTGTTTTTGAGGGAGCAGCAGTTTATTTTTGGAGTAAAACTATGAGGGAACTTTGAAATTCAAATTTTTTTAATATATTTATAATTTTTGCTAATCTTCTCTGTATCGTTCCAATTTTAGTATATGTGCTGCCAAAGTAAGCACCAAAATTATTTTTTTTAAGGAATCAGAACAGACTTAATAGGAACTTTGAATTTTAATCCTTCTATTCATCTGTTACAGATTATTTTCCCTAGTAATTTCTTTATTAATAAAATTTAAGTCCGGACATGGTGGCTCAGCCCTGTAATCTTAGCACTTTGGGATGCCGAGGCGGGCGGATCACTAGGTCAGGAGTTCAAGTCCAGCCTGACCAACATGGTGAAACCCTGTCTCTACTAAAAATACAGAAATTAGCTGGGCAGGGTGCTGTGTGCCCTTTATCCCAGCTACTCGGGAGGCTGAGGCAGGAGAATCATTTGAACCTGGGAGGTGGAGGTTGCGGTGAGCCAAGAGCGTGCTGTTGAACTCTAGCCTGGATGACAGAGTGAGACTCTGTCTCAAAAAAAAAAAAAAAAAAAAAAAAAACTAAACAGAAAAAAACTTAAACGTGCCATGTTTTTTTTTAATAAGCAAAATAACCAGTAGCTTAATATCTTTGCATTAAACTCTAACAATGCATTAACTTTAAATGTTGAAATAGATTACACATTTTAGAGCATAATGGCAGAATATTTTGCTACAGGAGACCATAGGATTTTGTTGAAGCAAATAACAAAATGATGATTTATCATTTTAATGTAAACTCAATTTTATTGTTTAATGGGGTTTTAATTTTTGTCTTTGGGAAATCTTTTGAGTAGCTGATTTTGTGCACTTTCAGGTCTTTCAAACATGATGTCAGATGGTGAATTTTTAAGAACAAGTTGTGGCTCACCCAACTATGCTGCACCAGAAGTAATTTCAGGAAGGTAGTATTTGATACCCTGCCACCCTCAATACGTTTGAAAATGTCTTTTCCTCCTAGATTTTGTTAGTCTATAGTCATATTTAATTCTAATGAAGGAAATATAAGGCTTATTCTTTTCTTAACCATGTTATAAGCGAATGAGGGTTAAGGACTACAAGTCAACATTATATTAAAGTTGTTAGAAGAGAGTACATTACTTTTTTTCCCTGGTAGAAGAAATGGAAAGTTTAAAACTAGGGTGTTTAAAAGGTAGGTAAGTCCCTGGAAACTTGAATAATACAGAAATACCTAGTAGGTAGAAATGGTTTACTATTTACTTAGAGGAAAAACTAAACATGTAATACGTAGCTTTAATTTTTTACATAGATGGCATTTTGTAGTACCTTTATGTTTCATGATAAAATGTCTTGGGGAATCGGGTTGAAGTAATATTTAGACTTCGTTTATGATGAATCTTTGTTCTTTAAACCTTTTAGAAACTGCAATATTAGAAGAATTTTAAACTCTCAGTTTACTAACCACCAACATTGAGAACATGAAGATATTTGTACAGTATTTTTGAATAGTTTGTAAAACAGGAGAATTTAATATTTTTAAGAGTAACTATTTGTTCTTCACTGTACTACTGAAATTGAAAACAAGCTGAAGTTTGCTAGTTTTTATAATGAACCTTAATAACTTTTTATCCAAACCATGCTTATTTGCGTGAGTATTCAGCATCTTGATTAATTCAGAATGCAGAAATACTGTAGTATTTTCTTTCTGTTTTCATAAGCTTGTTGACCTAGACTTCCCAAAGAAATGAGATTTGTGTAAAAATATGGCTATTAGTAAAGGTAGGAGTACCTAATTTTATATTTGTCAAGTTTCATCTTTTTAAAAATATTAACTTAATGTCAAAAATTATTTTAAAAATTAAAAAAAAATTTTTATTGTCTAAATTCTTTTAGGTAGAAAATAATTCAGGACATGGAGACTGTGGAAAGTGTTATTTAAATAAATAAAAAGAAATGTTATAACTGTGCATATATGCAATGAGTTATTACTGACTAATTTGGATAAGGTCTTTCTTCAAGCTCTCAGTATATGAGAACTTTTACTTACTTTCTTTTTTTTTTTTGAGATAGAGTCTCGCTGTCACCAGGCTGGAGTGCAGTGTCAAGATCTCAGCTCACTGCCACCTCTTCCTCCTGGGTTCAAGTGATTCTCCTGCCTCAGCCTCCCAAGTATCTGGGACTACAGGCACATGCCACCATGCCCAGCTAATTTTTGTATTTTTTAGTAGAGATGGTGTTTCACCATGTTGGCCAGGATGGTCTTGATCTCTTGACCTTGTGATCTGCCCGCCTCAGCCTCCCAAAGTGCTGGGATTACAGTTGTGAGCCACCGCGCCCAGCGTGATAACTTTTACTTTCAAAAGAATATTTATTGATCAGTTCAGCAATATATAAATTTAAAGAGATCCTTTTCCTGAATCCAGACTTTGAATGGGTGGTCAAACTAGTCTGTAGCTAGTTAAGGCAGTTGACTAGAGTGCACTGCAAATGGGATTTAAAAATCTTCTGTGAACCACTTGGCTTTCTTCCACAGCCTCAGGATCCTTTTACCTTGGTGTAAGGGGTCTTGGGTTAGTGGGATTGTGGGTTCAGGGTCCATTACTAAAGAATATTCTCAGTTGATGAAATATCACTTAATCTCTCCTCTAACAAAAACCAATGGTTTTAAATTGAATGGTGATAATGCTTCTTCAAGTTTTGGCCCTATTGTTAGATCCCATCAGGGCCATAGTAAATAGTAAGAACAGAATTTTAGACATGGTGTGTAATTTACAAAACTTCTTGACTTTTGTTTTCAAAGATAATACTGTTAGAATTAACTTTAAGTGTATCATGTAGTAGTGGCTATAGAAACCAACTTCTGCTTACGAATTCTTTATGAAATATTCATATTTGAAATTTTTGATTAACAGATTCTTAGGTTAAAATGATTCTTTAATCCAATTGTTATATTTCCTGTTACAGATTGTATGCAGGCCCAGAGGTAGATATATGGAGCAGTGGGGTTATTCTCTATGCTTTATTATGTGGAACCCTTCCATTTGATGATGACCATGTGCCAACTCTTTTTAAGAAGATATGTGATGGGATCTTCTATACCCCTCAATATTTAAATCCTTCTGTGATTAGCCTTTTGAAACATATGCTGCAGGTAGATCCCATGAAGAGGGCCACAATCAAAGATATCAGGTAATAAAGCAATTTGGAAGTTATCAGATCTAATAGTATCCATGATAAAAGTTAAGTGAAAAAAAAGTTGCAGAACAGAATATATAGTGTAATCTTGTTTCTATGTGAAAAAATAGAGTGTATAGACACATTTTATTTTGGTATTAAAAATACGTGGTAAACTGGTTACCTTAGGGAAGTAAGATTAGTAAGAGGGAGGGACTTTCACTTTTTACTTACACATTTTTGTTTAAAATTACATGTGTAATATATTTAAAATATTATATTACATGTTAATATAATAACAGTGAACATTATATTTTTAAATTAACAAGCTAATGAAAGGCTGGTGCAGTGGCTCACACCTGTAATCTGAGCACTTTGGGAGGCTGAGGGAGGAGGATCATGTGAGCTCAAGAGTTTAAGACCAGCCTGGATAACATAGCGAGGCCGTGTGTGTGTGTATGTGTGTGTATACATCTTTCATTTTTATTTATTATTTTTTTGACAAAAGGTCTTGCTCTGTCACCCAGGATGGAGTGCAGTGGTGTGATCATAGCTCACTGTAGCCTGCAACTGCTGGGCCAAGTGATCCTTCCATCTTAGCCTCCCTAGTAGCTGGGACTGCGGCATCCACCACCATGCCTAGCAGCCTTCTTCTTCTTTTTTTTTGTAGTGACAAGGTCTCACTATTTTTGCCCAGGCTGGTCTTGAACTCCTGGCCTCAAGTAATCCTCATACCTTTTCCTCCCAGTGTTGGGATTACAGGTGTGAGCCAGTATGCCTGGTGTTAGGAATAATACTTTTCAGTAGTAAATTTGTGGTTTGCTATTTGATTTCCTATCTCATGAATTCTTGTATTTTTTTTCCTTTTTTTTTAATCCCAAGGAATGAGAAAATTTTAATTTGACATGTTTTTCCTAGTAGTCTACATTCAATTATATGCAAAATTCCTGTTTTGTAGGTAAAAGTATTACCAGTTTCATCTGGTTCCACCTAATAGTTTAAATAAGACAAAAATAATGACAAATTTTCATCTCAAATTTGAGTGAGCCATTTCTGATGAAGACTTAAACAATTTTACTGCAAGCTTTGTTTCTTCTTTTTTTTTCCCCCATGGAAATTTTGCTCTATTTGGTCTTCTAATGGCTAGACTGCACATTTATCTAAGAGGAAGAAAGAAATCGGATATGGATCTAGAAATAGTAAATATGAAAGCATGAGTGTAATGAAGAAGAAGGAAAGATTATATGTGGAACTTGAAGCTTGATTACTTTCCAGTTACTACACATGTTTTAGATTAGCTAAAACAGAGACCATGCATGTCAGGGCATGATTTTACCACCAAAGGGAAAGGATACATCATTCTCTAAAATTTATATTTTAACATACCTAGGTAACAAATGTTTTTGCTTGTGTTTTACGTTTTTTCTTCCAATTAAAATGTAATACGTGACAATTGGAAAAGACTTAGAAAAACATCAAAAAAATAGAGAAGAGAATAAAAATTACCTTTAATCCCATGACCCAGAAGATAACAATTGTTCTTTTGTTTTTTATTTTTTCCTCTCTGGATCTTTTTTTTTTTTTTTTTTTTATTTTTAGCATAATGTTTGACATAGTGCAGGTCAAACATATTCTTAAATATGTGAAGTTAGGGAATTAGAATAGGAAATCATTCAGGGCATGGCCTTTCCAGTCACGTAGAACTGAGTTGCAATCCTGGTTCTGTCACGTACTGTCTTTGTGACCTTGAGCATGTTCTTTGATGTTTCTTTCTTTTTTTTTGAGTCAGAGTCTTGCTCTGTCACCCAGGCTGGACTGCAGTGGCGCAATCTCGGCTCACTGCAACCTCTGCCTCCTGGGTTCAAGCGATTCTTCCGCCTCAGCCTCCGGAGTAGCTGGAACCACAGGCACATGCTGCCACCATGCCTGGCTATTTTTTGTATTTTTAGTAGAGACGGAGTTTCACCATGTTGGCCATGATGGTCTGGATCTCTTGACCTCGTGATCCGCCCACCTCGGCCTCCCAAAGTGCTGGGATTACAAGCGTGAGACACTGCGCCCAGCCTGATGTTTCTTTTTTAACCTCAGTTCCTTCATTTAAAACAAGGAGATATTATTATCTTCATATAATTGTTTTGAGAATAAGGGGAGATAACGTATATGAAGTGTTTAGCATGAAACTTAGCACATAGTAAGTACTCAATAGTTGTCTACTATTTTTCTTGTTCTTATATTATTTTCACTTAACATTATATCAAAAGAATATTATAATGAAGCTACTTAATATGTTATCTTTCTGAGCTGGAAGTAAGCTGTTCTTTGTCATTGTCATCTGTCCCATAACTTTTCTTCCCCCATTGGTACATCAATGCATTCTCCCTCTGTTTTTTTTTTTTTTGAGTTGAAGTCTCACTTTGTTGCCCAGGATGGAGTGCAGTGGCGTGATCTTGGCTCATTGCAACCTCTGCCTGCCGGATTCAAGTGATTCTCCTGCCTTAGCTTCCCGAGTAGCTGGGATTACAGACATGCACCACCATGTCTGGCTAATTTTTGTATTTTTAGTTGAGGCAGGGTTTCATTATGTTGACTAGGCTGCTCTTGAACTCCTGACCGCGTGATCCGTCCACCTTGGCCTCCCAGAGTGCTACAGGCATGAGCCACTGCGCCTGGCACATTTTCCCTTTTAAAACTGGAGGAAAACTGGAGCATTTCCCTCAACATACATGATGAAGTGTGAGCAGAAGAGGAAAATTTCAGTGGAAAAAGTGATAACAATATAATATGGGTATAAATATAAATGAACTCATATTCTAAATTCCCCAAATTATTACTCTTAGTCTCTGCTCTATTCAAAATCCTTCTCCTGCCATTTTCTCTCAGGGAACATGAATGGTTTAAACAGGACCTTCCGAAATATCTCTTTCCTGAGGATCCATCATATAGTTCAACCATGATTGATGATGAAGCCTTAAAAGAAGTATGTGAAAAGTTTGAGTGCTCAGAAGAGGAAGTTCTCAGCTGTCTTTATAACAGAAATCACCAGGACCCTTTGGCAGTTGCTTACCATCTCATAATAGATAACAGGAGAATAATGAATGAAGCCAAAGATTTCTATTTGGCGACAAGTCCACCTGATTCTTTTCTTGATGATCACCACCTGACTCGTCCCCATCCTGAAAGAGTACCATTCTTGGTTGCTGAAACACCAAGGGCACGCCATACCCTTGATGAATTAAATCCACAGAAATCCAAACACCAAGGTGTAAGGAAAGCAAAATGGCATTTAGGAATTAGAAGTCAAAGTCGACCAAATGATATTATGGCAGAAGTCTGTAGAGCAATTAAACAATTGGATTATGAATGGAAGGTAAGAAAGAAGTAACATTTTGATTATTAGCATATTTGGCAAACCCATAGTCTATAAAATGTTTTATAGAAGAACTACTTTTGACTTTTTGTTATACCATGTGCTAGGTTGTAAACCCATATTATTTGCGTGTACGAAGGAAGAATCCTGTGACAAGCACTTACTCCAAAATGAGTCTACAGTTATACCAAGTGGATAGTAGAACTTACCTACTGGATTTCCGTAGTATTGATGGTATGTACATCACACAAACAACGTACATTAGACCTTGTTACTAACTTGGTATTTTATTATTTGATTCTCTTGAAGCTTCTCGACTTGTTTTTAGTAATTCAGTTGCAAAGGAATAGAAAATGTGACTTCTTGAGCCTTTGCAGTATTAACATTTATGAATATTATTACTTTTGTAATCTTAATAGCATGCTGTCCTTTTAAGATTATCATCTTGTAAAATCCTTAAAGCTAGGTGCAGTCTGATCCTAAGGTGATAGTTTTCTGCTGCATTTGTTTTTTTGGTGTGGTTCATTTTGGAAAGAAAATGTTTTATTTAGAAATAAATACTGACTTTCCTATGAGTTTTTATTATTAAATAAGTTTTCAGCATTGGCCATTTCAATTGCATTGAGATACGGTGTTGAGTGAAGGTGTGGTGGCTCATGCCTGTAACACTCCAGCACTTTGAGAGGCTGAGGTGGGAGGATTGCTTTACCCCAGGAATTTGAGACCAGCCTTAGCAACATAGTGAGACTCTGTCTCTACAAAATATTTATTAAAAAAAATACAGTATCACCTTTGCTTATGGAAGGTTGCATAGAATTATTAGATAAGGTTCACCTATGAATTTTTTTCTTCTTTATAAATTCAAAGATAGTACACACATAGTAGCAGAAAGACACAGGTTTGAGCCATGATATGTTGGCCAAACCGGTTTGTCTGGTTATCTTTAGGTCTTTTATAGTATGGATATGCTAACATATACTAATGCAGTCTGAAATATGGAATGAGTTTTATTTTTCTCATCTTTGGATCAAATTTGCAACCTTAGATTTACTAGTACTTCGGTATACCAATTGAATACCATTTTTGTTTTTGTATTGTGTTCCCAACCTTAGTTTCTCTTTGATTTTTATTCATTGGAATTGTTGCTTTTTTATGAAATGCTAAATGAAATATGAAGGGAAATGGAAAGGAAAAATCACTGAGCTGAGATTCTAGACTAACCTTTTTGTTCATTTGTTATCTTGAGTAAATCACTTCTCTGGATTTGTTTTCTTATCAATAAAGTGAGGGGTTGGATGAGATGTTTTCCAGTATACTTTCCAAATTTTAAGTGCATTGATTCTATGATTTTAATATATAGGGATTAATTTTTTTTTGCTATAGTATAATGTTTATTAATTAATACTTAGTTTGTTGGGTTTCTTAAACTTGGATTGCAACTGATGAGTAACTATACTGTACCCAACCTTGATTAGCCATCTTGAGAATACATACTGTATGTAAAAAAGGTGAACGTGTAATACAGGCTCATTGCCTCTATTTTAGAAGGTATTTAGAATAAACATACTCTTGATAGCTGGCCAGTAGCCCCACTTAATGAAGCAAATTCAGTATTGTTATAAAAATTTTGGGGGTAAGGTCATAGACTATAATAAATTGAAATTCTTTTTACCCAGATGAAATTACAGAAGCCAAATCAGGGACTGCTACTCCACAGAGATCGGGATCAGTTAGCAACTATCGATCTTGCCAAAGGAATGATTCAGATGCTGAGGCTCAAGGAAAATCCTCAGAAGTTTCTCTTACCTCATCTGTGACCTCACTTGACTCTTCTGTTGACCTAACTCCAAGACCTGGAAGTCATACGATAGAATTTTTTGAGATGTGTGCAAATCTAATTAAAATTCTTGCACAATAAACCTAAAACTTTGCTTATTTCTTCGGTAGCAATAAGCATGCATAATTAAGTTGTAGCCAAATGCTTCCATTTGTAATCAAGTTACACATACTTATAACTGAGGACTGGTGTTTTGGAATGCAATTTGCACAGGGATTGGAACATGATTAATAGTTAAAAGCCTAATATGCAGAAATCAATTAAGATCACTTTGTTCATTGTGCAGTATGTATATAGCATAATATATACAGTGAATTATAGGTCTCTCAGGCTCACTTGATTTTTGGCTATTTTATATTTAGTGTACACAGGGCTTTGAAAATGTTAATTTACATAAAGCCTTCATATATTATTACATGTCATATATTTGCTTCGTAAATTTATTCAATAAATATTTGCCTAGAATTCTCAGAGACCTTTATAGGTGATTTTGTTTTCTGGGTTCTTCAACTACTTAAATGGCTGGTATCTTCCAGCAGTAGTAACAATCTGGATAACTTCCTCCATATCCTCCCTCCTTTTTTTTTGAGATGGAGTCTCACTCTGTCACCCAGGCTGGAGTGCAATGGCATGGTCTCGGCTCACTGCAACCTCCACCTCCCGGATTCAAGTGATTCTCTCCCCTCAGCCTCCTGAGTAGCTGGGACTACAGGCGTGTGCCACCATACCTGGCTAATTTTTTGTATTTTTAGTAGAGAGGGTGTTTTACTGTGTTGGCCAGGCTGATCTCAAACTCCTGGCCTTGTGATCCACCCACTTGAGCCTCCCAGTGTGCTGGGATTATAGGTGCAAGCCACCGCGCCCAGCCTTCATATCCCCTTTTAAAATTCTGTAGTATAGGGTAAGTCATATCAGATATCAAACCGAATTTAAATTTTATTTTAGCTTTACAAGTCCAAGAACAGAATTTATATATTCAGATACTTTAGCACTAATTTTAATCTTAAAAATGCCTCACTATATTCTGTACACAAAATGTTTTTTGTTACAAGAGCTGAGTTGCATATACTGTAAATAAATAAATTATTTTTGCCAATTTCTTAAATTCCTCTGGCTCATCATGTCAGTATTGAGTATATGCAAACATTGCTAATTATTTGATTATGTATCTTTTAAATTGATTCAGTGCATAGAAAGACTATCTCTTACAAACTTTAAGTGCTCAGCTATGACTCCTCCCCCCTCCCAGATTTTATTATGAACATTTTTAAAAAACAGAAAAATTGAAAAACTGTAGGTTAAGCACATGTATGTCTACCGTTAAGATTCAGCAGTTGTTAATATTTTGTCATTTTATTCTCTATACCTGTATATGTATAAAAATACAACTAGTTACACATATATATGCATATATGTATGTGTGTATGTATATATGCTTTTTTTCCCCCTGAACCATTTGGATGTTACAGACATACTTATCACCATGAAAATACTTCAAGCATCTCCTAAAGATAATGATATTCTCCTAAAAAAAACCATAATACCACTGTGAAATTAACAATTCTCTAATATCATCTAATCAAGCCATATTTAAATGTCTGAAGTTATCCTCCAAAGTTCTTTATAGCTGATTATTTCAAACCAGGATCCAATTAAAGTTTACATATGACATTTGATTATAACTCTTTAGTTGGATATAACATTGTTATTATTTTGATAAAATGTGGAGCAAATCAGTTCTATTGATAAATGGTCACATTTGTTTTGGACTTTACTTTTTTAAAAATAAGCATTATGGGAACTGTGTAAAGATATTTGATCTTCCTAAGGTCTCTGATTTACACTGATATTTTCTTTTTCTCATTCTTAGTAATAGCATCATACAATAGATGTAAATGAAGATTTAGTCACCTGAGATACAATTGGTATCATGTGTATGCTAATAAATTAATATTGTATCACTCATATATTCGCCTTATGCCAACTTTAAGAAATGGATTTGTTTTTGTATTAATCATTTTCCCATTGCAACAGAGCTATATTTTTTCTATTTTAAGAATCATGTTTTAGGATGATTTTTGGCAAGTACAGTAAGGACCTATGTAACCAGATGATGATGAACTCATGTGTCATGATAGCTTGCATTAAAGGTGACTCTAGTAGATTTGACTCAAGCACTTGTAGAATCATGCACTGAATTCAGAAGAAAAATCTTGCTGCTTTTTGTCCAGGGCTTGTTCTATTCAACTTCTAATTTGAAAACTACAAAGTAATAGAAGTTCCATTTAAATATGAGTTCAAAAGTGTATTTATAACTTGTATGTGGCCCTCTCTTTAGGAGATTCTAATTTTATTTAGGGTCTCTAAATGCAGCAGATGTTCCTGATGTTAACAGAAGACTGTATTTTTAAAGTTTCAATTTGTATATAGAATTAAGTAATGGTTCTATATAAGCTGTTGTGGGGAGAGGGGAAGAAAAGAAGGAACCAATTAAATAGGACTTTCTAAAAATTGTTAATTTTGTAAACTTTGCTTATAAGTTATTGTGATTCCTTTTAGTTACTATATTTTATTTTGAAAATATTTAAATATTGCACTTGTATAAATAGTATGATAAATGCACAGACAATTGCAGTAAATTCTTTTTAAGCTAGGGTATTTGAAATGACAACCTTTGGTTAAGTGTGTAAAGGTTGCAACAGAATTTTCACAAAATTTTGTCGTTTGCAAATTCTTACTAATACTGAAGTGGTAAAGGAGTCAATGCAAATGATTTTTAATCTTTTTTAAATTATCTTTTCAGCAATTTATATTTTTTGTGACTTTATGCAACCATATTTTTACTTTGTCTTGACAACTGAAAGATGTATAAGGTTTTTTGGGTTTTTTTTTTTGGTTAGAAATAAATGTACTGTATACATAGTTTTAAATATAACAGATTTTACTGATATGTAAAAATTTTGCCATTAAAATAATTGATTTCTCACTGAGAAGAACTTTTCTACCAGGTTGGGGCATATGGGAGCTTAATATATCACATTTAATTTAAAATAATTTTACCAAAATAAACTCCATTGCTTTTACTTTATTTTTTTTCTTGAGATGCTTTTGTAGTTTTTCAAAGTTTTAGATTATTTTATGCAAATTCCTTATCTTCTCTGCCCAGCACTGCTCTTTTTGATATTGTAGTGACACCATTCACATTGAATTCATGCTTGGTAGCCTGTGGCTAGATGTAGACTCCATGCATCTATATTCTGACTGGCACCTTTAGAACTTTAGAATGAAAGAAAAGTATGTGTTGTCCAAATCTTTTTTTCCTTTAATTCCTTCCCCCATCTTCCCACCCATAATAGAAATTTTATTTTCATTGTGAGTTCTGACAAGAATGAAATTCCACATACAACTTAACTGTAATTTGTTGGTAGGTAGAAGTTTTGTGGTTCATGTATATTTTGACCAGAGTATATTTAAATATACAATTTCAATTTCTTGATTTAGAAATATGATATAATAAAGAAAAAATTCATTTATCATCTTTTATAATGTACTTAACATGTTTTGAACCTCTGGAAAAACTCAGTGAAAAAAAAAGGCTAAGTATCTGTGCACCTTTCTTTTTAACAATGTACCAGCTGGGCGCAGTGGCTCACACCTGTAATTCCAGCACTCTAGGAGGCCGAGGTGGGTGGATAACCTGAGGTCAGGAGTTCAAGACCAGCCTGACTAACATGGTGAAACCCCATCTCTGCTGAAAATACAAAAATTAGCTGGGTGTGGTGGTGGGAACTTGTAATCCCACCTACTCGAGAGGCTGAGGTGTGAGAACTGCTTGAACCCGGGAGGTGGAGGTTGCAGTGAGCTGAGATCATGCGACTGCACTCTAGTCTGGGCGATAGAGTGAGACTCTGTCTCAAAAAAAACCCCATCAAAACAACAGCAAAAAACAATATACCTAGAAATATAAAATATACTGCCTGAACACATTTAAGTTCTGAAACGTTGTAATTTTTGTCTTGACCACCTGAGTCTTGATTTCATCTAAAAACTAACCACTTGAACAAAACATTAAGATACAACAAAAGCCAAAGCAACTACCATTTATCAGTTGCTAACCCTTGATTTACTTAGAATCCTACTACTGTTAGGATATTTATTGTATCCATGTGGGATTGTTAGGCAGGGGCTTGTGCTAGATTGTTGACACTCTGTTATCTTAAAGATAACAAAACTAAAGAGTGTTAGGAATAGTATATAATGTATTTTTTGGGAACATATAAATTACTACAGACATTTACCTTGGCTGTACAAAAATTGTCCAAGAAAGTCTTGTTTGAAAAATCGGTATTTATTGAACTCTTTTATTTATTGTAAATAAATAAACAACTGTTCTATTTTCTGTAAATGCCAATAAATTATGATAAATTTAAAGGATTTTGGAAAATGATCATGTTGTCTTAAAAAGACAGCATAAGACATTGTATTAAATATATTAGGGGAATCAAGATCATAGACCAGTCAGAGTTAGTAGAGAAGTGGTGGGTGAAGTATAAAAACTTAGTGGGAGCTACCCTTTAACAGAGTAGAGGGGATCAGGGTTAGGTTACTTGAGAGCTTTAGCAAAGACCCTACTAGTTAGGGGCACAGCTTCAAGCACCATTTAGTCACTTTGCAAACTATTCCTTTTTATGGCTACTATGAACTAATGGCATATGAATGTGACCATAAGATAAATCCTGCTCTGGGCATCTTGTTAGGGAGGTACATGTTTTCTTTTTTTTAAGACTTACAGAAATATGTACGCAAAAGTGCACAAATAAGTATTTGGCTTAATGAATTTTCGGTGTTTCAGGATACAGGGAACATGGCCATGTAAACCTCTAGACAGATTAAGAAACTGCCACCAACTTAAGTGTCTTATAATTAATATCAGAAATTATATACTGTCACATCTGCCCTCTTCTGTAGGTAACAGACCAACCCTGGTACAGTGTAGGAAGGCAGTGCATAAGGATGTGAATGCCAGGAGTGAATGCCATCTTGGAGGCTGGCTACCGCAGTCAGGCATTGATCATTTTCAAATACTACTGGTTCACTTATGCAGCCTGCACAAATACTGATGTATTTAAGCAAACAATATCAATAGAAGTCACAACTGATAATCTCTCCACCGATAACAGAAAATTCTGGAGATAATTGGGAAGCTGCCAAGATTATTATGGTGAATACTATTTTTCCAAAATCATTTTCTTTTTTGCCCAAAATCTTGAATTTTATCATTGGCAACAAAGTGTCAATTGTTTTCTTTTTCTGTCCCTCCCTCTTTCTCTTTCCTGTTTTTCTTGAAGTTACAGGTTCCCTTTGTTCCTTTTCAAGAAAGCTTTGTCAAAGAGCCAAGTGTGAATAATCAATTTGTCACTCATCTTAGTAAAATTTGTGTTCCAGGAAAAAAGTATCTACTTCAGTTTATAATGCCATCTCACAATGGCTCTTCTTTGATATGTCCTACTTCGGTATGCAGCAGAAGCACTTCATGAGGACTTCCAAGTTTTTACAAAGAATATTAAGAAGTGACAGGGTGGTTATAATAAAGTAACTTTTACAGCTTCATCAGGGATATTCTCTGGGTGACAGCATTCAATTTTCCTTTTTTTTAATTTTATTTTATTGAGAGTGTGCCTCGCTCTGTCGTCCCGGCTGGAGTGCAGTGGCACAATCTCAGCTCACTTCAACCTCCGCCTCCTGGGTTCAAGTGATTCTCTTGCCTCAGCCTCCTGAGTAGCTGGGATTACAGGTGTGCGTGCCACCACGCCCGACTAATTTTTGTATTTTTAGTAGAGGTGGGGTTTCACCATGTTGGCTAGGCTGGTCTGGAACCTCGGGCTCCCAAAGTGCTAGGATTACAGGCGTGAGCCACTGCACCCGGCCTGTTTTTCTTACTGTGGGCGTGTGGTGGTGCAGAAGGGCTCCCAGTACGGTTTGGTGTCATTAACTGTAATTCCTGCGGAGGTGCCAGCACGTTTTTCCACCATCAGTGCAAACGTCAGCATTGTGTAGAGGGCAAATAAAATAATTTTGGCTTTCAAAGGGTGTCAGTGACCCTCAGGACCGTCGTTGGTCGACAACAATGGTTCTCAACTGGCAGGGTGCCAGGGATGATTTTTCTTCCAGGAGAAATTTCACTGGGGACACCATTGGCTGTCACAGCTATGGCTGTGACATCCCATGGACCTCAGAGAGCAGAGATACTGCTAAACACTCTACAATGCACACGGCACCCCGTCCCCCAACAAAGCATTATCCAGTTTGAAATGTTAATGGCGCTGAGGCTGAGAAAGCATGACTTACAAAAATGAGTCTTCTTTTGGGCAAGAGAGTTGGATAAATTAACAGTCTTGCTTACCTTTGTTACATGTGCTCATTTATTTTAAAAACATGACCCACAGCTAAGTTCAGGCCGTAATTCTGCCTTTTCAATCCAACTCACTTGTTACTTCCTACGTGAAGCCTGCACTTCAATTTCCAGCCTCCCTGACTAGCCTCCCTGCCCGGCCACCTCGAGCCCTTTATAACCAAGTTTGGCCTTCCTGCCTCTGGCCGACCTCATCAGCTACGCGATAAACCATTTTGGGGCAGGAGCGTATCCTAATCCTTTGAATCCCCAATCGTTTTCCCCTCATCTTGTTCCCCACTGACTGGACGCGACGCAGCAGGGTACCGCGGGGGCAGCCCCTCTCAGTGCGCTCCTCAGCCTGAGCAGTCTCATTTTCCCGCGCTCCTGCGCTGCGGTCACTCAGGCCTGCTGCTAGAGGCACTACTACAAATCCCAGAAGGTCATGCGGTGGGGGCTGCCGCGGTGACTTCTGGGATTTGTGGTCCCGGAGAGGGGATTGGCGGAGGAGAAAGACTGAGAGTCGTCTTTCCTTCGCCCGATTCCTTGGACTGCTCGGATACCCCGCGGTGGGCCAAACCCGTTTCTTAGGAAACCAGGCTTCCAGGGCAGGCAGGTAGGAAGTTGGGCGTGATAATTTCCGCTTCCAGTGGGTAGGAATGTAAACACGGGGCCTTGGGAGGCATTATCCGGTAACTGGGGCTGCCCGGTCGGTGGTGAAAGCTGAGGAAGTGGAGGAAAACGAGGCGAGTGGGTTCCGAGGTTAGGGGAGAAAGGACCTTCGGAAATAGGAGTTGAAACCTAACAGGATCAGGCAGAGCCTGGACACTAGGATTGGTCTCCAGGGACAAGCAAGGCGGGGGGTCGGGCCCACTATGGCACCTTCGCAGGGCGGCGCGGCGGCGACCTTCCCTGCGCGGTGGGAGGGGCGGGACGGAGGGACGGAGCCGGCCGCCCCGCGCTGGAGAGGTGACTGCGGCCCCGGGCGGCCTTTGCACGAGCAGGTGACGTCCGCGGCAGCCTTTCTGGGCATTTTTATTATTGTTGACCAATGAAGGGAAAGTCGCTAATGCTGGTTTTTCTCTTGCGATGGCGTTTTTGGGTAGATCGTTTCTTTGATTCCTCACTCCGAATACCTCCTTTCACCCAGAAGGATGCTGTTGTGATTTCCTCCTGACCTTGTTCATGTAGTGGTTTTTCTCTTTTGGTGCTGCATCCTCAGACACAGTCAAGACCAGCCCTCTCTGGCTGCTGGGTAAAATGTCAAGCCATCAATAGTTATTGAGCGCCTGCTATAGGGATCATCGTACCAGTACAGGAATTTAGAACACAGCGTCGTTGGTTAGAATTGTTCTGCCATTCATAAAATAGAATCCTGTATAAAAGGTTGAATTTGTCTGGTTTCATGAGTTTAACATAAAACCGATGTGATTGTGGTTTACCCACATGGTTTCTTATTCTGGTGAAAAAGTGTTAAATCTAGGATGTTGACACCTCGTGCTTCTAACTAGACTCAGGAAAGCTTCCTTCATAAGAAGTTTTAATTTCATGTTCAGATAGTCATAGAGGAACAATAAACTCGTACGACTTAAGGTATCTGAATCAACTGAGAGTGTTAAATTTTCCATTGCAAAAAGTGTTTTGTATATGTTCTAGGATTCACACACCTTTTTAAGCCTAGCTAGGTTTTATTCTTCAACGCTTAAGTCCTCCAGGAAACCTCAAGTGTCCCTTCTTTGATGCCATGGGATCCTTTGGTTACTCTTGTAGCACTTACCGTGTATTGAAATTGACTGTACTCTTGTGGTCTCCAGACACTTTTGAAGAAAATATAAAACTTTGCTAATGGCCTTGATAACAGATTCATGCTTTTACACCTTCGTGGGCCCTTTATACTACTGTTTGGTATTTCTATTTATCTCTTGTTGCATTTTCTTATCTCTGCATTGACTAATTTAGATCTTTCCCATTTTTCTCAAGAACTTAGATCTGTTATTTTCCTTTTACTTTGAGCAGATGACTAGCCCCTGTTTCCTGGAGAAATGGGAAGCTTGGGACATGAAATTCCTCATTTTTCTTTCCCGCCATCCCTGAACTTGCCTGTATGTTTCACTCAATATTAACTTTTCTTTTTGTCTGAGAGGAATGTATTTTTGTCCCCCCCCTCTTTCAGGTTATAAGCAGATGACTAGCCCCTGTTGCCTGGAGAAATGGGAAGCTTGAGACATGAAATTCCTCATTTTTCTTTCCCTCCATCCCTGAACTTGCCCGTATGTTTCACTCAATATTAACTTTTATTTTTGTCTGAGAGGAATGTATTTTTGTCCCCCTCTTTCAGGTTAAACTTGTCGAATTGCTAGTGCTATCAGGCCTCCCATACCCTCATAACCTCATTCTGTCCTGTCCTTTGCAGCCTCTGATCTCTAGAAGATCTCAAGGGTTCTGTGGAAGAGAATGGCTCAAACATCTGAGGCAACAGTGTGTGTGGTTTTTTTCACATATGGTTGAGAACCACCACCTTGGGCCTTAACCTAAATTTGTTCCTGCCTCAGTCTCCTAAGTAGGTGGGATTACAAACAGATGTGTACCATCATGCCTGGCTAGTTTTTTGAAAAAATTTTTTGTAGAGATGAAGTTTTGCTGGTCTCGAACTCCTGGGTTCAAGCTCTCCACCTGCCTCGGCCTCTCAAAGTGCTAGGATTACAGCTGTGAGCCAATATGCCTGGACATTGTTTTCTTGTTTTAAGAAATTGTCACAGCCACCCTAGCCTTCAGTAACCACCACCCTAATCAGTCAGCAGCCATCAACTTTGAGGAAAAACTCTCCATTAGTAAAAAAATGAGGACTTGCTGAAGGTTCAGATGATCATTGGCATTTCTTAACAATAAAAAAAAATATATATATATTTTAATAGAACGCTTCATGAATTTGCGTGTCATCCTTGTGCAGGGGCCATGCTAATCTTCTCTGTATCATTCCAATTTTAGTATATGTGCTGCCGAAGCAAGCACAGCAATAAAGTATATATATATATATATATTTAAAGACGGGGTTTCACCATGTTGGTCAGGCTGGTCTTGAACTCCCGACCTCAGGTGATCCGCCCACCTTGGCCTCCAAAGTGCTTGGATTACAGGCGTGAGCCACCGTGCCCGGCCAATAAAATATTTTTAAATTAAGGCATGTAAATTTTTTTTTTTTTGAGACTGGAGTGCAGTAGCATGGTCTTGGCTCACTGCAACTTCTGCCTCCCAGGTTCGAGCGATTCTTCTGCCTCAGCCTCCTGAGTAGCTGGGATTACAGGTGCGCACCACCAAGTCCAGCTAAATTTTGTATTTTTAGTAGAGAAATACTAAAATGAGTTTCACCATGTTGATCAGGCTAGTTTCGAACTCCTGACCTTGTGATCTGCCCACCTCGGTCTCCCAAAGTGCTGGGACTACAGGCATGAGCCACTGCACCTGGCAAGGCATGTACATTTTTAAAGATATGATGCTACAATACTTAATAGACTATAGTATAATATAAACATAAATTTTATATGCATAGGGAAACCAAAACATTTTGTGACCCACTTTTTGTCATTATTCACTTTATTGCAGTGGTCTGGACTGACCATGCAGCAACTCTGAGGTAGGCCTGTACTTACATATCAGTTCAATCATGTGCATCAGTAATGAGGGCTTTGATACCTGCTCGAACTTATTCACGATTTCATTTCTCTTCCTCCCATACTCCCACAATGCCCATTCTTTGGTAGTTTCATAAAGCCCTCTGGTTCATTTCTTTTCTTTTTTTGGTTTATTGCTTTTTTTTCTGTTTCTCTAGTTGATCATTTAGTCAAAATCTCCTTTTTATACAATTTATATACAATTCCTGGTGTTTCTCAGTATCTTGAAGACCATCTATACAACTAGTAAATTTTTGGATCCCTCAGTTAATCGCTTCTCTAAATAAATATTTGTTGAATTATTTCAGGATTTCCTTTAACTTTATCAATTATCCTCCCTTTATTTCTTACATTTGTATATCATTGCAGATTTACAGAGCAGTTCAACATTTATTATTTTAAAATTTGCCCAACAATTTTGTGAGTTAAGTCATTTACCATTTTAAAACCTTTTTATTATGGAAAATTTTAACACATATGAAAGGAAAGAGAAAAGTATGATGAACACTATATACTCATCACTCAACTTCATTAGTTATCAATTAAAAGCAATCTAACTTCACTTATATTTTCCTTTCCACTGCACTCCCAACCTGCACCAATTACTCTGAAAGAATTCCTAGATGTCATATAATTTCATATGAAACATTTCAGTTTGTATTCCTAAAAGTTAAGGGTTCTTTTTATAAACATAACTACAATACCATTATCACACCAAAGAAATAATAGCAGTAATTGGCTGGGAGCAGTGGCTCATGCCTGTAATCCCAGCACTTTGGGAGGCTGAGGTTGGCAGATCACCCGAGGTCAGGAGTTTGAGACCAGCCTGGCTAACAAAGTGAAACCCCTTTTCTACTAAAAATACAAAAAATTAGCCAGGCGTGGTGGCGTGTGCCTGTAATCCCAGCTACTTGGAAGAATCGCTTGAACCCAGGAGGTGGAGGTTGCAGTGAGCCGAGGTTGTACCATTGTACTCCAGCCAGAGAAATAAGAGCGAAACTCCATCTCTCTCTTTTTTTCTTTTATTTACTAGCTTGCTTTTGAAACTCTATCTCAAAAATAAAAAAATTTGTAAAAAGCAGTAATTTTTTTATATAATCAAATATCGAATCAGTGTTCTCATTCCTCCTATTTCATATAAATGTTTCCTTCTGGCCAGGTGCGGTGGCTCACTCCGGTAATCCCAGTGCTTTGGGAGGCCAAGGCGGGCGGGTCATCTGAGGTCAGGAGTCCAAGACCTGGCTAACATGGTGAAACCCCGTCTCCACTAAAAATACAAAAAATTAGCCAGGCGCCGTGGTGTGCCCCTGTAATCTCAGCTACTTGGGAAGCTGAGGCAGGAAAATCACTTGAACCCGGGAGGCGGAGGTTGCAGTGAGCTGAGATCGCGCCATTGCACTCTAGCTTGGGCAACAAGAGTGAAACTTTGCCTCAAAAACAAAACAAAACAAAACAAAAAACCCCCCAGGTTTTCTTCTCATTGGCCTTTTTGAATCAGGAGTGAAATAAGTTTCACACCTTATGTTGGTATGTCTCTTTTTTTTTGTTTGAGACAAAGTCTCTGTCTGTTGCCATGCTGGAGTGCAGTGGCGCTATCCCAGCTCACTGCAACTTCCGTTTTCTGGTTTCAAGCAATTCTGCCTCAGCCTCCCAAGTAGCTGGGACTGCAAGCACGCACCAACACGCCCGGCTAATTTTTTTTGTATTTTTAGTAGAGACGGGGTTTCATCCTGTTGGCTGGGATGGCCCTCGGTCTCTTGACCTCGTGATCCGCCCACCTTGGCCTCCCAAAGTGCTGGGATTACAGGTGTGAGCCACTGCACCCGGCCGGTTAGTAGGTCTCTTTAGTGTCTCTTAATCTAGGGGTTACCTCCCTTTCTCTTCTTTTTCTCCTGGCAGTTTATTTCTTGAAGAAACCAGCTTCATTTTTCTTTAATTTTTGTTTTTTGCTATGTGCATCTCTGATGTGTTACTGAGCATGCTTTACTTTATCCCGTATTTCTTATAAAATGGTAGAGGCCTGATCTGATTCAGAGTTAAGTTTTGTAGGAGTACTTACTTCATGGGTGGCATGCTACTTCCATCAGGAGATGTGTGATGTTCATTTTTCTTTCTTAGTGATGTTAGTGGGCATTGATAATTATTGCCTATAGCCACTAATTAGAAAAATGGTGATAGTCTAATCCAATTATTTCTTCTTTACCTATTGGTTGGAGTACTTCTATAAGAGACTGAGTTTGAATTTTAAAGCTGTTTCTTTGTAAATTTCTAGGATGGCCTCTTTTGGGTGGAAGAGGAAAATTGGCGAGAAGGTCTCAAAGGTCACTTCCCAGCAGTTTGAAGCTGAAGCTGCTGATGAGAAGGATGTAGTCGACAACGATGAAGGGAACTGGCTTCATGCCATTAAACGTAGGAAAGAAATTCTTGAAGGTTGTGCTGAGAAAAGTAAACAGCTGAAGGACGAAGGAGCCAGTTTGGCTGAAAATAAAAGGTATGTATTTAGAGTTTTTAAAAATGGAGAACAGCTTGCATTTTCTAGCTCACTGTCAGTAATGGGATGAAGATTTCAAATTTGATAAATTCATGTTTTTAAAAGATATTCAAGGTGCTAAATCAATCAGAGAAGTAAAGTGTGAAAAGTCACCTGAAAAATGAAAGTCTGTAAAATAGTTTTCAGGATGCAATGAAAGTTTGTAAAATAGTCTTCAGGATGCTAATTGTGTCTGCTTTGCCATCATTTTTGTTGTGCATAAGGTGATTGGTCAGTAAAAGGTGGTCTTACCACTTTCTGCATATGACATTATGTACTAGGTAAATTAGGCATTTCCTGAATAGCTTTGAGGGCACATACATAAAAAAATAGGTATTTAGTTTTTCTTTGACATTTACTTCTTATATACTTCAGTAAATATGACTTGGTTTACAGGAATTTGATAATAGCTTCATTTATTTTTAGCCCTTCCTTACCTAAGTTGTTTTACTGTTCCTATATGCACCTGTTTCTTTTGTCTTTTTTCCTTTTCTCTTTTTCTTACTTTTTAATTCATTTTCTCCATTTTCTGCTTAGATTTTTAAGAGGGGCCAAAAATTATTTTTCAGTGGTCAGTGAGGAAAAGACAAATTTTTTAGTAGATTCTGTTGAGAAAACTGAATTACTACATAAAGGAAAATAAAACTGAATCTGTATCTAATAACCATGTACAAAGATGGACCCTAGAGGGATTAAAAATTTGTGAAAGGTAAAACTATGTAGTTAATAGAAGCAAATATAGAATGGTATCTTTGTAATCTTTGGTGGAAAAGGCCTTTTTTTATTTAGAAAAAATTTCAAATCTATTAAAGAATAGTACAACTGGCTGGGTACAGTAGCTCATATTAGTAATCTCAGCATTTTGGGAGGCCAAGGTGGGAGGATTGCTTGAGCCCAGGAGTTTGAGGATGCAGTTAGCTGAGATTGGGCCACTGTATTCCACCTGAGCAATAGAGCGAGACCCTGTCAGATAGATAGATAGATAGCTAGATAGATAGATAGATAGATAGATAGATAGTATATCTAGTATGATTTCAGTTTCAGTTTTAAAAAACTCTGGCTGGCTGTGGTAGCTTCTGTCTGTAATCCCTGTGCTTTGAGAGGCCAAGGCAGGAGGATTGCTTGAGCCCAGGGGTTTGAGGCCAAGGTGAGTTGTGACTGCTACTGTACTCCAGCTTGGGTAACAGAGTGAGACACTGTCTCCAAAACAGAACAAAACAAAAGAATAGGACAATCCCATATTTCCTCTATTTAAACTCAACAATTCTTAATATTTGCTTTATCCCTGTCTTTCTACACATGCATACACACACACACACACACACACACACACACACATGATTGCATATTTACAGCGTTGTTTTGCTGATCTTTTTGAAAGTAAGTTTCAGACATTATGACACCGACTCTTAATTTCTCATGTTTCTTCTAAGAATAAGGATGTTATCTTACCTAATATATCTTTTACCAAATCTATGAAAATTAACAATTTTATATTTAATATTAGTTCACATTTAAGTTTTTCCAGTTTTCCCCCAAATGTCTTTTACAGTATATGTTTTTAAAACCAGGATCTAAGAAGTTCACAGAGTGTATTTGGTTATTACGTCTCTTTAGTGTCTTTTGGCCTCCCTGGGTCTTCTACTTTTATCCGCTATGACATTGACTGATTGAAGAGTCCATACCAATTTTCTATTTGATTGTTTCCTTGTGTGTGTCATTTAATTTCTTCCTCTATCTCATGTGTTTCTTGTAAACTGAAAGTCAGGCATAGAGATTAGATTTAGAGTCTAAATATTTTTGGCAAGAATATGCCATAGGTAACATTTATGCTTTATACTGCATCATATTTGGAAATAAATAACATTATATTGCCCTCTTTATGACTGGAGCCATTAGAAAGACATTGTGCCTATGTCTGTCTCTTTGCTGGGTTTGGTATCTGTTGAGAACCATATATTCATAAAAATCTTAAAACGTTGTCCTCTGTGAAGAAAATATATTAGAAAATTACACTTGACACTATGAGAATTGTTGATTTGAAATAAATACATGATTTTTAGAAGACATATGTATGACCAGCAGGAATAAAAGCCCAATAGGCCTTTGGTTGGGTCAGAATGCTCTTCAGATCATCCAGAAATCTAAAATCAGGCCTGTGTGCCTTTGACTGGTATCTTCCATGTGGTTCTGAAAAGTTTGAGAATTTAAAAGAAAATGAAGTAATAAGCAAGAAGCACTTTTTGCTTTGTTCTTAAAAAAAAACTGGTAAGAGTGGTGACAAGATTTCTTGTTAATAATTTTTATAAAAATGAATCAAAGTTGAGGAACCAACGTATTAGCCTTTAGGTCTGTTTTTGTTTTTGATTTTGGTGTAATCTTTTATTATATTTTAATATAAAACAAAATGATGCTTAAACTATGAAATACTAGTATCTCAAATTGGGAATGAGGAGTGGAAAATAAATAACAATCAAGATCAATTAACTACCTAATGTTAGATTGTAAATTCTCATTTGTGGTATTTTAGGCATAAAGATTTTTGTCTTACTAAACTCTGCAAGATTGACTCTTCTGTCTTAGAAGAAAAATAAATGTAAATTCTCCACAATTATGAATACTTTGAGTACATCCATAAAACATCTTTAGAAACACCTGCAAATGCCTGTTAAAACTTTGCTGTTTTTCTGGACCACACTAATGTGTTGAAGGAAAAGGTATTCAGTTATTGACATTCGGTTCTCTCTGAATTTCTTGTGGTAGAGAAGAGATATCAACATTGTAGACAAACAAAATAACTCATGTTTTCTGCCTGTATGTCAAAACGTTGAGTCATTTCACTAAAACCAACAGGATTGGATGCTTTATTTTGGATGGAGAACACTGTAACATGATTAAGTTTTTTGTTCTTTACCAATTATTTTTGAGTAAAGTATATGCTGCTTTATAAAATAACTAATATATATATTTTGAGACAGAGCCTCACTCTCTTGCCCAGGCTGTAGTGCAGTGGCGCTATCCTGGCTCACGGCAACCTCCTCCTCCCAGGTTCAACCAATTTTCCCTGCCTCAGCCTCCCAAGTAGCTGGTATTGCAGGTGTCCACCATTACACCTGACTAATTTTTGTATTTTTAGTAAAGGTGAGAGTTCGCCATGTTGGTCAGGCTGGTCTTGAACTCCTCACCCCAAGTGATCCACCTGCCTTGGCCTCTGAAAGTACTGAGATTACAGGTGTGAGCCACTGTGACCAGGCAAAAAATAATTAAGAAACTATTAAACTTGATTGAAAGTAATATAAGGAGGAATAATTAGATTAAAAAAAACCCACTAAATCCCTGCCTACCAAATCAACTTTGTCTTTTTTTTTTTTTTTGAGACAGAGTTTTGCTCTTGTTGCCTGGGCTGGAGTGCAGTGGTGTGATCTTGGCTCACCGCAACCTCCGTTTCCTGGGTCCAAGTGATTCTTCTGCTTCAGCCTCCCAAGTAGCTGGGATCACAAGCATGTACCACTATGCCTGACTAATTTTGTATTTTTAGTAGAGACGGGGTTTCTCCATGTTCGTCAGGCTGGTCTCGAACTCCTGATCTCAGGTGATGTGCCCCCAATCTCAGGTGATCCACCTGGCTTGGGCCTCCCAAAGTGCTGGGATTACAAGTGTGAGCCAACACAGCTGACCGCCTCAACTTCCTCTTAAACTGTGCTTATTTTCACTACATTTTAGCCAGATGTGCCTTCCTCATTTTTTTGAACATAGTTATTATACAACTTGGTGTTATGACTCTGTCTGAAAATCTTTTTTCTCTGGTTTTCTGATGCCTGTCTTTCTGTCCTTTGGATTTCTGCTCATTTGTCATTTTCTCAGCGATCCCCTCTGATTACCCAGTCTGAAGTAATATCCCTGTACTCACTCTTTTTCTATCACATCAGTCCATTTGTTTTTTTAGCATTTCTCCCTTTTTGAAGTTACTGTATACACTTATTTAATGTGTTTAGTGTATTTTGTTTATATATTGTTTCTCTTTTGTAGGAGTGTAAGCTCTAGGACAGTAAGGAATTTATCTGACTTGTATAGTATCTTCAGCTCTTAGAATAATATGTGGCACTTACTAGGCCCTCAATAAATATTTATAAAGCTGCAATGTTTTTTGGCTATATTGTGGCTAAAAAGGTTTTTGTAGGCTAGTTACTGTTTACTGCATATCTATAGAATATACGCTTAAAAACTCCAAATTAGAATATAGTATTCTGAGAATATATTTTATTTTATACGCAAACCACAAAGGGCCTTTGGGAATAAAATGTTCTCACCCTCCTCCTGAATGAGAATATGGCACTTGATAATAATTGCTCAATTCTGAGTCTTGTTCTTTTTCTCTCTTTTTTTAATCTCACAAGGATGGCAGAATTCTTTTTCTCATAACCCTTTCTCTTCTTATTCCTGTGTTGTTTTGTGTACAAAAGTCTCTGTTTATGCAATAGGAAAATAACAACAGATTTTACAATACAGTGATTATGGTCTGGGCCTTAGAGGCAGATGGCCTTGTTTCTTATCCTAGTTCTTCTGTTGACTAGCTTTGTAGTATTAGGCAAGTTATTCAGCCTAATACTTTGGGAGGCCGAGGCAGGTAGATCATGAGGTCAGGAGATTGAGACCAGCTTGACCAACATGGTGAAACCCTGTCTCTACTAAAAATACAAAAACTAGGCGGGCATGATGTTGTGCACCTGTAATCCCAGCTATTCAGGAGGCTGACTCAGGAGAATCGCTTGAACCCAGGAGGTGGAGATTGCAGTGACCTGAGATTGCGCCACTGCACTCCAGCCTGGGCAACAGAGAGAGACTCTGCCTCAAAAAACAAAACAAAACAAAGAACTATATGTTGAAAACTACAAAATGTTGCTGATATTTTAAAAGACCTAAATAAATCAGTAAATATACACTGTTTGTATTAGTTTGTCTTGCACTGCTATAAACAAATACTTGAGACAGGGTAATTTATAAAGAAAACAGGTTTAATTGGCTCACAGTTCTGCGGGCTGTATAGGAAGCATAATTCTGGCATCTACTCAGCTTCTGGAGAGGTCTCAGGAAAGCTATAATCATGGCAGAAGGCAAAGTGGGGAGCCAGGCTTCACATGGCTGGAGCAGGAGGAAGAGAGAGAGAGGGTGGTGGGAGTGCTACACACTTTTAAGCAACCAGAACTTGCAGTAACTCACTATCATGAGAACCGTACCAAGAGGGAAATCTGACATGAAATTTGAGTGGGGTTACAGATCTATGTTTGGATCTGTATCAGTCTGAATCAGTGCTCATATTTTGGAAGACTGTATTTTGTTGATATATCGGTTCTCCCAAAATTGATCTGTAAACTCAATGCAATTCCAATCAAAATCCCAGCAAGCTTTCTTTTGAGATAATTGACAAGCTTATTCTAAAATTTTTATGGAAAAACAAAGACTCTGGACTAACCCAAATAATTTTATGAAGTAAAACATACTTAGGGAACTTACATTACTCAATTTCACCCCTTACTGCATTTTTGAATGTTATACCTTTATAGCACTAGTATAAAGATAGACATACGTGGATCAATGAAAATAATATGTGATACAGAAATGACTCACATGTATGTGGTCAGTTGATACAAATGAAAACTTCTGATTTTTAAAAGGTGTAATTGAGAACATGAGAAGTCAGGCCACAGACTGGGAAAAAATATTTCCAGTGCATGTATTTGACATAGGACTTGTTTCCAGAATATAGAAGAACTATTACAACTCAGTAGGAAGAAAACAAACTATTCATGTAAAGAATGGTTAAAAAGTTGGAGTGGATGCTTCACAAAAGAAGATATATGAATTGCCAAGAAGCGTATGAAAAGCTGCTCAACATTATTAGTCATCAAGAAATTTCAAATTAAAACCACAATGAGATACTATTACATAGCTACTAGAATGCTAACATTTTTGAAAAGATTGACAGTATCAAGTATTGGCAAAGATGTGGAGCAAGTGAAACTTTTTACATCGCTTATGAAAATATAAAATAGCTTTACCTCCTTGGCAAACTGGCTGTTTCAAATAGTTATTTCATTTCATTTCATTATTTTTTATTTTTGAGATGCCCAGGCTGGGCTGCAGAAGCATGATCTCTGTTCACTTCAACCTTCATCTTCTGGGTACGAGCAATTGTCCTGCCTCAGCCCCCTGAGTAGTTGGAATTACAGGCACGTACCACCACACTCAGCTAATTTTTGTATTTTTAGTAGAGACAGGGTTTCATCACATAAGCCAACCTTGTCTCGAACTTCTGACCTCCAGTGATCTGCCTGCCTCGTCCTCCCAAAGTGCTGGGATTATAGGTGTGAGCCACCGTGCCTGGCCTGTTTGACATAAAGTTAAATATACACTTTCCTGTACAGTGTCACAGTTTTATTCCTAGATACTAACTCAGAAAAAATGAAACATATATCCACCCAAAGACTGTTCCAACAATGTTTCTAGCAGCTTTATTCATCATGTCCATGAACTGGGACAATGTAATGCCCATCCGCAGGTGAATGAATGAATAAATTGTGGTATATCCATACAATAGTATTCCATTGAACAATAAAAAGAAATGATTGACATCTTGAAAACTTTATGCTAAGAGAAAGAAGTCAGGAAGAGTACATACCGTCTAATTCCGATTTTATAACTCTGTCTAAAGACAAATTAATCTATAGTGACAGAAAAAATCAGTAGTTGTCTGGGGTCATCTGTTGGGGTAGGTTTCCTGAGAAAGGGGCACAGAGAACTTTTTAGATTGACAAAAATGTTCTTTATTGTGATGGTTGTGGTTGTATTTACATGAGTGTATACATTTCTGAAAACTCATCAAAAAGTATGCTTAAAGTGGGTACATTTTTTGGTATATAAATTACACACCAGTAAATTTGATTAAAAAAACAAAGTTGAGTGCTTGTCAAATGTAAAATAATTCTATATTTGTTTCATACATCTTCATGTTGTATTTGTGTTCTGAATTTGCTGTTATTTTGCAAGGTAATTGATAGAAAAGATAATTTAGATTTCAGTAACATTTCGAATCTGGATATTACGTATTTTGGGGTCTTGGTTATTTTATCACCCTGTCAGTCTTCTCAGCCTTCTTTAGTAACTCTTGTGCACCACCTGTAGGATAGTAGCAGAAGTCAGCAGTCTTTTTTTTTTTTTTTTTTTTTTGAGATGGAGTCTCGCTTCATTGCTCAGGCGGCTGGTGCAGTGGCACGATCTTGGCTCACTGCAATCTCTGCCTCCCAGGTTCAAGTGATTCTGGTGCCTCAGCCTCCCGAGTAGCTGGGACTGCAGGTGTGCGCCACCACACCTGGCTAATGTTTTGTATTTTTAGTAGAGATGGGGTTTTGCCATGTCTAGGCTTGTCTTGAACTCCTGAGCTCAGGGCCCACCTTGGCCTCCCAAAGTGTTGAGATTACAGGTGTGAACCACCATGCTCAACCTTGAGTGGTTTTTAAATTCAGAAGTTTTACCTTAAAGTATTCATGTTTCTTTTTAACAAAAATCTGGTTTACTCTTCTACCCAATCCCCAAGTAATTTTGGTGCTTAATAGAGACAGTTTAGTGAGTATAGTGGTTAAGAGTGTACATTTTGAAGTCAGATTACCTCCATTCAAATCCCAACTTTATCATTTCTATCTACATAAACTTTGGACAGTCATTCTTTGTCAATTTCTACCTCATAGGTCAAATGGTGATACATATCTCATAGAATTTTGGAAGATTAAAGAGCAAAATCCATGTGAAAGAGCATGCCACCTAGCACCTAACAAGCACCAAGTGAATGTACTTTAGATATAATATTTTAGGATTTTATATGTTATTGGTATATTTCCTGTAGTAGTACATTTTTTTTTTTTGTAAGTTGTTTTATTCAAATGCCTTTTTCTAGAATTAATACAAACTGAGTTATACCTTCTTAAGAGTCACCGTGTTGGTCTCAACTTTGAAATGTTGGCCTTTAAAGTTTCAGCCACTAGATGGTGATATTTTACTGTCTGGCTAACTGGCCTAATTTTTGTTAGAATCAGTGTGTATGTGTATGAATCAGGGATGTAAATTAGAATTTAAGATGCATTTTGTTTATTGTCTAGAAAAGTATACCTGCCAATGTAAATTTGAGGGTGATCTTGCTGTGTGATCCACATTCTACAGATTACCCGCATCAGTATATTTAATGACAGTGGTTTGCCTCATGTTGTGTGGACAAAAATAGATACAATCCATGTAGAATGACTTTATTTTCTCACCAGCACATCTTCCAACCTAACTGTATTTGTACCCATACTATCTGTCATCATTCCATTGTAATGAAGTGCCCTGCTCTTATAAAAGGCCTATCATTCCACTTGTACTCTAGATCCCTTCCCTTTGTGCCTTCTCAGGAATGTTGTTCTAAAATTGTCCTCTCATTTTTATATCTTCTGTTTCTCCTTTTCTCTCAGTTTCTCCTCACTGGCATGCAAACATACCCTGGTAACATCCATTTAAAAAGCTTCTCCCCAAATGCTGTGCCGTTTCTCTGCTGCCCCTGGACTACAAACTCCATTTCTTGATGAACCATCCAGTCAGATTTCTGTCCCCATGAATCCACTGAACTGCTTTTGTAAAGGTTATCAATGACCTCCATGTTGTCAAATCCAGTCATCACTTCTCTATTTTCATTTATGTGCTTCTCATCATTCAGCATAGGTGACCATGCTCCATGCTCTTCCTAAGTCCACTGCTCTCTCATCTTCTGCACCACCATGCTATCATGCTTTTCCTGTCTCTATGTCCACTCCTTTTTAATCTTTGCTTGCTCCTTTCCTTTTGCTGTCCAGATCAACAGTCCTCTGTGTTTATTTCTGGAGCTGTTGCCAGCTTGACACAGGCCTTGTATTTATTATTCTTTCTTCCTGCCTTACTTCTGTTTTTCCCTCACTCTTGATTCCCTGGGATCCTACCCACTCAACAAAGATTTAGCCAGTAAGCTTTGGCCTCAGGCTCTGTTTTCCAGGTAACACAAATTATCCTGGATTTCTTTTTTTTTTTTTTTTTCACTCATTATACCAAGTCCAAATTGAGCCAATTTTCCCTTTTTAGTGTAGTGTAAATCTTTTTTCCCTTTTCTGTTTTCACTGCTGCTATCCTTTTCTATGGTTATCTCATACCTCAATTACTTTGGTTGTCTTATATCTAGCCTCCCTGTATACATTTTTATACTCTTACAGTCTATTCTCCTCAGGGCCTAACTGATCTTTTAAAAATGTAAATCAATAATTCATGTCTCACTGTTGTATACAAACTCTATGGATTCTCTATCACAGATACAGTTAAATCCATATGCATAACTATGGCTTATTGTATTCTCTGTGATCATGGCTTCAGTCCACCTCTCTGACCTCACTTCCCTTCCTCTCTGGTTTTATTTCATTTCCACAAAACGTGGTTTGGTTCTGCCCCAGGTTCTTCCCTTTGCCTGGAATGGACTTTCTCCAGATTTTCAGTTTCTAACCACTTTTTGTCACTCAGGTCTCAGCTTGAATGCATTCCTAGGAAGACTTTTCTTGACTACCAATTCTGAGTAGCCACTTGGTCACTCCCTATCACATTCTTCCATGTGTCTTTTATCATGGCACTTGTATTTTAACTTGTCTTTCTTTCCCTGTCCCCTTCTAATATGCATACACTTTAGAAAGTAAGATCTAGAAGGATAGCAGGGACCTTTTATATCTTATTGAATACTGCATCCTTAGTACTTATTAAAAGAATTCTACCTGTTTCAGAGTAGAGGCCCAGTAAATATTTATAAAGTGAATAAGCTGTTAACTATATAGCTCATTAAATTTAAAGCCACAATAAATTAGAAATGTAATTGGGAGTAAAGTAGCTAAACACTGTGACGTTTCTATTTGGTAAATGAGTGTGCTATCTAACTTATTTAGCTTGATCGCCAGCTGTTCTTTACCTCAGTGTAGGGTATTATCTCGTCCTGCCCTATTGTAGTCCATGGAACTATTCCCTTTGCTTCCTTCCTTGTGCTAGTTCAGTTGCATACTGTTAAGGTTGTCCTTAAACTGGCGGAATCAGACTTTGGTCATTTATTAACCACAGTGACTTTAAACCAAGTTTTTATCTTTTAATGCTTCCTATCCAACAGCTGCAGTAGGGCTGTGTCTGTTCAGTCTGTTCCAAACTGAAGTTGAATTAAGAGATATGCTGTAGAAGTTATGAGAGACTATTGATTTGTTCAGTGCCAAATTTCCTGTGATCTAAAAATGGAGGAACTAAGTGGTGCTACCCTTTATTTGCAGGCCAAGAGAAGTAAACCAAAGAGAAGGGGGAAGAATTGAACAAGCTGATGATAGTGAAGTAAATGCCCACCATTTCTTGCTTTGTTTAGCCAGTGGAAAACAGCTCAGTTGTTCCTTTAAACCTTTCTATGCTTTGTTGGCAACAAAGCACATTTCATTGAGTGATACCTCTGCTGGCCGCAGTGGTTATGTTTTCAAAATAAAAGGCAGTGCAGTGGAGAAGAGAGAACATTTTTCTTTTTTCTCAAATCTGTGAGCCTGTGTTTGCATGTGTGTTTGTATGTTTGTTTGTATGTATATGCACACATGCATACCTGCCTAATAAAAAGAAAAAACTAGTGATGCTCATTGTTACCTTGAACCTCTTAGTTTATTTTGTACTTGGGACAACTTAAGCTTAGGAACATAAGCAGTTTTGTGGGGTTGGGATGGGATAAGTGCTAGCGGTATTTTCCCCAAAATACCGCTAGCACTATTGCTGAGAACAGTATGGCTTTATTGTGCAGGCTTGCTCTTTGCCTTGAAGAATGTTAACATCCCTGACCCTCTGCCACTAGTGCCTCCAAGTCACATTGATGACCACAAATGCCTTTTATGGGGTGATAACTTCCTCTGGTTGAGTTGGGCAGTAAATAGGACTGGAAGTAAATAAATTTGACAAATATAATAAGCTTTTAATAGTGGTTGGGCCAAGTAGATCTAGGGTTGGGAAACTACAGCCTATTATTGTAAATAAAGTTTTATTGGGACACAGCCATGTCCGTTTTTTAATTCATTGTTTATGGCTAACTTTTGGGATACAGTAGTAGAGTTGAATAGTTGTGACAGACTGTATGGTTCACAAAGCTTAAAATATTTACTATATGGACCTTTACTGTGTCACCCCTTGCTCTAGACACCAAAGACCTTCAGCCCCTTCCTCAAAAGCTTTAAAGACTCCTGAAACATCAAACATCCAAGGTCTTAAGATCCCTCTACTATACCATGAATTCTAATGCCTTTGTTTTTTTATTTTATTTAATTAATTTTTTTAAAGACGGGGTTTCACCATGTTGGTCAGGCTGGTCTTTAACTCCTAACCTCAGGTGATCTGCCCACCTTGGCCTCCAAAGTGCTAGGATTACAAGCGTGAGCCACCATGCCTGGCCATTTTTTTTTTTTTTGCCTTTGTTTTTTTCACCCATACTCACATTTCCATAGTCTTGGAATTTCTTATAATTTCTGTATGTGAAATAATGAACGGAGCAAAGTAAGAATTAACTTTTTTACTACTTTTGTCTTAGGATAGAATTTATTTTTATTACCATTTTTTCCCCCTGATGTGTTAACAGCATGCTACTTCTGTCCCCTCTTCATGCTTTCTGTCCTTCTCTCTGCTGACTTCAGCATTTGGAGAAGGTAGGACAAATGAGTTAGAATCTGCTATATTAGGCTGGGCGCGGTGGCTCGTGCCTGTAATCCCAGCACTTTGGGAGGCTGAGGTGGGCAGATCAGTTGAGGTCAAGAGTTGGAGACCAGCCTGGCCAACATGGTGAAACCCCATCTCTACAAAAATACAAAAATTAGCCGGCTATGGTGGCGTGTGCCTGAACTCGGGAGGTGGAGGTTGTAGTGAGCCAAGATTGCGCCACTGTACTCCAGCCTGGGTGACAAAGTGTGACTTTGTCTCAAAAAAAAAAAAAAAAGTCGGTTATATTAGTAACTTCTGCATTCCCAGAAATGTTCTGGGTGCTGTAGAGCATATAAACAAATCTACCCTTTGGTTCCTGAACTCATTTGAGATGAAGAGACAAAAATACAAGGAGAATTAGAGCAGAATTGAATGGGAGACATACTTGGTGTAGTTACAGAAAGCATTGGTCTTGTATTTGTAAGAGCTAGCTTTAAATCTTGTCTTTTGCAGGACTTGGACAGTCCTGTAGCTGCTCTCAACCATTGGTTCCTTATCTATAAAGTGAGAACAAGTAATGCCAAACTTGAGGCCAGGCATGGTGGCTCACCTCTATAATCCCAGCATTTTTGGAGGCCAAGGCAGGAGGATCAATTGAGGCCAGGAGTTTGAGACCAGCCTGGGCAATGTAGCAAGATCCTGTCTCTACAAAAAAATAAAAATAAAAAAATTATGCCTATAGTCCTAGCTACTTGGGAGGCCGAGGTGGGAAAATCCTTTGAGCCCAGAAGTTCAAGGCTGCAGTGAGCTGTGATCATGCCAGTGCAATAGAGCAAGACCATGTCTCTCAAAATAATTTTTAAAAAATGAAATAATATCAAATTTATATTCATTTAATTTGAGTAGTAAGTGAATTAGCTTTTTGAGAAAATAAGTGTATGTTAAATAATTGTATTGAAAGTGCTTTGTAAAGCATAAAATCCTTTAGAAATGTAAGTGTTGCTATGTGGTCTGAAGTGCTACTCATAGTTAGTGGGCTAGAGCCACTGGAGGAGGTCTTCATGAAGAATGGAACATTTTAATTTGGTCTTAGAGGAGGAGTCTTTCAATAGATGAAGAGGGGTAGGAAGGCAGTCTTAAATGTGTAATATGGTTTGGCTCTGTGTCTCCACCCAGATCTCACCTTGAACTGTAGTAATCCCCATGTGTTAAGGATGAGGCCAAGTGGAGATAATTGAATCATGGGGCAGTTTCTGCTATGCTGTTGTCATGACACTGAATTCTCACAAGATCTGATGGTCTTATAAGGGGATTCCTCGTTTGCTCAGCACTCATTTCTCTCTCATGCCTCTATGTGAAGAAGGACATATTTGCTTCCCCTTCTGCCATGATTGTAAGTTTCCTGAGGCCTCCCAGCCCTGTGGAACTGAGTCAATTAAAACCTCTTTCTTTCATAAATTTCCTAGTCTTGGGCGGTTTTTTTATAGCAGTGTGAGAATGGACTAATACAGGTATGTGTGTGTATGTGCAGCAGAGGATCCATACTAACAAAGGCATGATATGTGGGTAGGGACTATACGTGGAGCACAGGTATGAATAGGGAGTAGTAGAAAAAAGATTGGACAGTCTTTTCCTCCTAATGCTGTAGGAAAGACATTTGCTACTATTAAGTCTTGCAGAATTTACTACTACTGCCTTTGTTAGAAAATTGTGAGTGGAAGGATTGTTATGAAGGAATACATTAATAAATTAATTACCAAAGTTTTTTCCTGTTGCATCTATAATAACATTTGGAAATATTGTATAGAGAGGCTTGATATCATCCACAATATGCCTAAAGAAGCACAAGCACTTTATTTATAGGTGATATAGTTACTGCTTTCAGAGATTATATCATTAAAGCTTAGTAGATAATGGCATCAAGGGACTAAATTTCTTCAATGTTGCATATACTTTTATTATAATCAGAAATGAGTGTTAAATTACAGTAAGTATTATTTAGTGGCATGTACTTTTTTCTTTCTTATCTGTTACATATGAGCCCATTTCTAAGTTTTTCTGAATGTACACTACATGATCATGTGGATTTTGTACTTTAATAAGTTGCTGAACTTAATTTGTTAATCCTTTATTTTGGATTTTTATATATATTTCATGGACTAGAAAGTAGTCTATACAACTATTGAATTGAAAATACATGACTATGTCTCCTGAAAGTAGTCTAGGCCGGGCGCGGTGGCTCACGCCTGTAATCCTAGCACTTTGGGAGGCCGATGGTGGGTGGATCACCTGAGATCAGGAGTTCAAGATCAGCCTGACCATCATGGTGAAACACCATCTTTAAAAAAAAAAAAAAGAAAAGAAAGAAAGTAGTCTAAGAATAGAATGGTGTTTTCCTGGGCCTGGAGGATGGGGCAATGAGGAGTTATTGTTTAATGGGTACAGAGTTTCACTCTGTGATGGTTGCACAAAAATGTGAATGTACTATATATACTTAATGCTTCTAAATGCCTCTGAACTGTACACTTAGATAGTTAAGATGGTAAATTTTATATTGTACTACAAAATTTACTTTCAAAATTTTTTAAAAAGTCTAAAAAAAGGACATTCCAAAAATATGATATTAATATAACTTTAACAACCATAGATATCGAGAGGCAATTCAGAAGTGGGATGAAGCACTACAGTTAACTCCAAATGATGCTACCCTATACGAGATGAAATCACAGGTAATAATTAGGAAGAATTTCACTTTCATTATGAAATTGTGCTATGTTTGTTTGGTGAGTGAGCAATGATGAACCAAAATAGCATTTTCTCTTTCAAATACAATTTCTTTGGGAAAAAAATTTCACCATTATTTTTGGCTCTGTCTTATGCATAAAATTAGAAATTCATTTGCCTTCACAATGAAGTTAACTGTTATTTCTGCCTAAGTACTGTAAGATAGAAATAGATGGATACCTTTTATAAAGTCCCTGGTGGCCAGGTGCCATGCTCACGTCTATAATACCAGCAATTTGAGAGGCTGAGGTGGGTGGATCACTTGAGGTCAGGAGTTCAAGACCACCCTGGCCAACATGGTGAAACCTTGCCTCTACTAAAAATACAAATATTAACCAGGTGTGGTGGCACATTCTTGTAGTCCCAGCTACTTGAGAGGCTGAGGCAGGAGGCTCACTTGAACGTGGGAGGCGGAGGTTGCAGTGAGCCAAGATGGTGCTGCTGCTCTCCAGCCTGGGTGACAGGGCGAGACTCCATCTCAAAAAAAAAATAAATAAATAAATAATAAATACAAAGTCACTGGTGATCTCTTAGATGAAAAGCATCTGCTTTCCTTGTGAATTAATTGTAGTAGACTTAACAAAATAACTCAGTTTTCTTAAAAATAAGGATGGATTGGGTTCTAGATGAGATAGTTCTAAAAATGGCTTAGTCCTTAGCAAAAGGTCAGCATAGATGCAATTTTATTAATAGTTTAAAAATAACATTTGTACTTTAAAAATAAGTTTCTAGTATTTTGTGGAAAAGTCTGTAAAGAAAACCTCTGAGCACTTGAATAGTTTATCCAAGTGATTTTAAAAGTCTCACACAGAGCATTAAACATATTTTTGATAGGGAATTGTTGCAATTCAGCATTAATCTGCACACCTAACAAATATTTTTCAAGTGATGATCTCAAATATAGGACACATCCTTTGTCACCTCTGACTTTAGGAAAAACTCAAATAAATTATGTCAACTGAATCAAGTGATACGAGGACCTTCATTTGGATTCCTTTAATTTTCAATCTTAAATATGTATATTTTAATGACAGGTTTGTGGCAAACTATATGAAGAGTTGTTTAATTTGGAACCTGATAATGATGTTTGTGTCACAAATCTTTTAAAGTGTTAATGGTCCTAAAGATTATAGATAAAATCCCAGCCCTTTTCCAGAGACTACGATGGAGGGTGCTAGAACTCTCTGGTAACCCTAACTTTCCCTAACTCTAACCCTAGCTTTCTGGTATGTATGGTTTGAAATTCCCAGTAGTGAGAAGGCCTAGGGAATATTTTAAAATTGTTTTTTTGAAACAGAGTTTTGCTCTTGTTGCCCAGGAGGGAGTGCAATGGCACAATATTGACTCACTGCAACCTCCGCCTCCAGGATTCAAGTGATTCTCCTGTCTCACTCAGTCTCCCAAGTAGCTGGGATTACAGGCATGCACCATCATGCCTGGCTAATTTTGTGTTTTTAGTAGAGACGGGGTTTCTCCATGTTGGTCAGGCTGGTCTCAAACTCCCAATCTCAGGTGATCTGTCTGTTTCAGCCTCCCAAAGTGCTGGGATTACAGGTGTGAGCCACCGCGCCTAGCCATTTAAATAATTTTTATAACAGAAAGATGTTCATTAGGGACAGGATGGTTGGTTGAACAAATTAATTCACCTAGTTTAATGGCAATACCTGGGGTTCCCTGAAAACCACCCTGTAAATAGAATAAATAGAAGTGGAATTGGGAGGTCAAAATACCTCTGAGCCATCGTGGTTAGATTATGACCACTTGGTTTTGACCAGATGGACATAGGATTCAATAACTGGAAAGGGAATAGTTTCTATTTTCATAGTTATTTCAGGGTGAAAAGAGAACTATAATTTCTTACCCTGAATGGCAGAGTAAGGGGTGAAAATCACCAAAATGCTATTTTTACCGGACTAAAAATATATCTCAAAAAAATTAAAAGGGTTTTTTATATAGTTGCTGGTTTATGAATATTACTGACAGATTTTTTGGTCTTTTGTTTGCTTATAGGTGCTAATGTCTCTTCATGAAATGTTCCCAGCAGTACATGCAGCAGAAATGGCTGTCCAGCGAAATCCACATTCATGGGAGTCTTGGCAAACTTTGGGACGTGCTCAACTTGGATTAGGAGAGATAATCCTGGTGAGGAAGTCAGATTATTATAATGCAGAAATTTTAAGTATATTTTGACTTTTTTTGTTGTTTTTTTTTTTGAAACGGAGTCTTGTTCTGTCACCCAGGGTGGAGTGCAATGGTGCGATCTCAGCTCATGGCAACCTCCACCTTCTGGGTTCAAGTGATTATCCTGCCTCAGCCTTCCGAGTAACTGGGACTACAGACATGTACCACCCTGCCCGGCTAATGTTTTTGTATTTTTACTAGAGACAGGATTTCACCATGTTGGCCAGGCTGGTCTTAAACTCCTGACCTCAAACGATCCGCCTGCCTCAGGCTCTCAAAGTGCTGGGATTACAGTCGTGAGCCACCGTGCCCAGCCTATTTTGATATATTTTTGATTAACTGAACCCAAAAGTGAATATTTATCAAATCTATATAAAAATAATTAGAAAATTACTTCTTAAAGGTATTAATCCATAAACACAGATCAGAGGTATTACTGAACATCTTTTTTATTATAAACACTAATTATATCGTGATGAGAATATTTTTCTTACTTGACATTAAGGAAATTAAAAAAAACTTAACAAAATATTGACATTTTTGTCTTAGTTCTTAGGATTATTAAATTTACCACATTATAAAGTGGTATTAGTATCACTGTGGAGGCAAAACCGCTAATAGATTATACAGGGGAAGGAAGACAGTAGAATATGGGAGAGTAATGGTGATGAACATTTAGACTGAAAAGTTGCTAGGAGGGGATAAAGAGGAAAAGTAGAAATGTGTGCAGATGGAATACTCATTGTGTAAAGTCTGTAAACTGGTACTTAGTGCATCTTTCAACTTGTCTGGACTATACCTTGTTAGTAGCAGAGGCTAACTAGGTAAGAATTAAGTCCTCTTGTTTTTCTTTTGGCAGGGCCATATACACCTGATAGCTAAGAAAATTTAACTTCCTAAAAGTGTTTGCAAATCTAATACACAGTGCCAAACTTCCATCTTGTTTTTAAGTAAATTAAGATTTTAAAAATGGTTTTATTAGTTTTTTACAGTTCAAAATAAAACAAATTTTAAAAGTTTCTTGTAAGACTAAAATTACTGATAAATTCAAGATTTAAATTTACTAACAGTGTTTTTAGTAAATTGTGGATGACTTAGATTTTTTCTGGCATTCTTATAAATGTATCATTATTTCTACTTACCAAAAAAGCTGTTTGTCAAATTCTCAGAAATAGTAAGGAATTTCTATGAGAAAATAATTGATTGGCTGAAGTAAGTTAATAATAATTTAAATGAGATTCATAGTGATAGAAACCATTTTAACCAAGTGCTATTTTTTTCTTGTCATTTAGCATTGTCAGCTTCTCTTTTTTACCTGAAGACTTAAATCATACCAGAATTGGAAAAAAGAGTTCAAGGAATTTAGTTTTCTAACAAATTAACAGGGGGAAAAAAACCCTATCATGTAATACTTTTTCCCTGTCTCCCTTATTAAAATTTTATAAATCATTATCTCTTGCTTATAATGTCTATGGTACTAGAACAAATCTCTATGACATAATATTTAGTAAAAATTGTCCTTTATAAAGAAAGAAAATATACTGCAGGTGAGACAACAGAGATACTTTGAATCATCCAATAAAAATAATTTAATATTTAAATTTTTTTGAATAACATTCCCAGTTGAACTTTCTTTTTTTCTGTTGAATGGCTCTATCCATTAATACTGTGAAATTCTTAGAAGAACTGAAAGTATTTTTTTTCACCATTTATATGTGATTTTTAGGGATCTTCTCTGTTTTTATGTAGATTTAAGCTGTTCTCTTAAAAGACTAGAATGGTATAAAGAAAAGATGACTCAAAATGTCATAATGAAGGGTCACTGTAAAATATATTGAAAGCAAGCTAGAATTTCTTACATCTAACAGTTCTTACTACATATACATATAGACTAAAATCATAGAAAATTACATATATAAATAGCACAGGAAGTAAATTAAAAGTCAATAGTTGGGTATATCACCATGAATAATTATTTAAATTTTATGAGTTCGATGTGAACATTGGAAAATGTTTATAGGAGATATATGTATATATGTAAGATATATGTATATGTATATATACATATACATACTATATATGTGTATATATACATATACATACTATATATGTGTATATATACATATATATGTGTGTATTTGTATGTAACATATACATACTATGTATATATTTGTGTCTTCATATAGAAGACTATGAGAATAAGATTTTAAGACATGGTTGAAGGAATAAGAAAGCTGAAGAGAATGGTTTTGGGAGTTAAAAGTTCTGTATGAGGGAATGGGGATGGTGAGAAAGGAATATATAAGGGTTTTATCCTGAAGAAGAAGGTAGAAAGGAAAGGAGATTGGGAAAGGTAATGAATACCAAGAAGTAACAGTGTCAGGAGGGATTCTTCTGTTAGCTTTCCAGGGTTCTTAGCCTTCAATGCTGGAACTAATTTTGTGGCTTCCCTCGTTCAGGCTCTGTGTAATTCGTTGCCAGGTTTTGCTTTTCTTCATGCCAATGTGTGATAAATACTAATTTTGTTTACTAATGTTTTCTAAGTCTTATTTTAGTCAATGGTTTTAATATTTTGCATGAGCAAATCTTTCATTAGAAATTTTAGTTGCATCATTTGATTCTTTTTATTGTTTCACTTTCATAATGGTAATTATCCCAATAGTAATGAGATATACAAGTGATCATTTCCAGGCAAAAGGAAGATGATTGAGGGTTTTAAAAATTTCACTTGAGGGCCTGGGAATGCTGACTCATGTCTGTAATCATCCCAGCAATTTGGGAGGATGAGACAGAAGGATTGCTTGAGGCCAGGAGTTTGGACTAACCTGGCTAACATAGTGAGACCCTACATTTACAAAAAAAAAAAAAAAATTTGGCCACCACACCTGGCCCAATACTTGTAAAATCTTTAGTGCCTAGAATGTAGTAAACACTCAATAAATGCTAACATTGTTAGGATATAAACTGTTAACTTCAAACATATCTGCTCCTGCTGCCTTTGTGATTGTGGGTTAGCCCAGGAAATCCCCAAATGTACATATTTACTGGTCTGCAGAAGCTAACAATATATTTCCTTTATCCTGAGCCCGATTATGAGTGCTCCCGTTTTAATGGCTCTTAGTCCATAGGCGTATTATCAGTCACTTTCTTTCACACTTCTGTAATTTTTTTTCCCAGTGTTTATGGAAACACCCTAGCTTCCATCTTTTGTGTTCTAGTACATTAAAATAATACATTAGAATGTGTATGTATACAGTCCACCCACACACCCACACCCACACACACACACACACACACACACACACACACACACACACACACACACAGGATTGTATTAAACATACTAATTTTTAAAAACAAAACAAAAAACTCTGACCTTATTTTCTAGGCAATTCGAAGTTTTCAAGTAGCCCTTCATATCTATCCAATGAACCCTGAAATATGGAAAGAAGACCTCTCTTGGGCAAGAACGCTCCAGGAGCAGCAGAAAGTAGCGCAGAGGATTAAACAAAGTGAAGCACCAGCTGAAGTAACACACTTTTTACCAAAGTCAATTCCAGACTATGACTTTGAAAGTGATGAGATTGTTGCTGTTTGTGCAGCTATTGCTGAGAAAGAGAAGACAGTTTCAGCAAATAAAACAATGGTCATTGTGTCCGCTTCTGGGGCTGTAGAGACTGTAACTGAAAAGGAAGATGGTGCTACACCACCAGATGGCTCTGTTTTTATCAAAGCCCGATGAAGCAGTATGCATAGGATTATTTGAATCTGTCTTTTTGATTGCCACTTGAATTTTTGACTTAAGAGACATACTCTGGAGATAGATAGCAGAACTCCTAGTTGTAAAATAAGTTTTTCAGATGAGGTATATAAAAACTAAAAAGGCAGGATTCTTGTATAATGTTTGGAATATGCTTTAATAAGTTATGATTTATATTTCTCAAGGTTAAAATTCTAAATGTTTTTGTGACTAACAAACTTAGTTTAATCTGAATATGTAAATGAATACATTTGAAAGACAAAACTTGAAAAGTGTATTCTTGAATAGTGAATAACTTGGCCAATGTTACTGAAATGCTGTCTCAACTTTTGTTTTATGATAAAGGAAGTGTGTGATTTCCCTCCCTCAGAGAAATATACTGCTCTTACTATTTACTCTCTTTTTCTTGCTTCATTGGAGTGAGTCTGTCAGAAAGCTTGAGTATTTTTGACATTCATTTTGATTCAAAGTTGTCATTTGGTTATATGTGGAATCTTTGAAAGTTTGGCTGGAAATGCACGCAAATATGTACATTCTGAACATTTTCTGAAGTTGCTCTTAATTCTGATTTGTGTTTTTGTTTTGACTTTGAAGTTATAACAATGATAGTTGTCTCCTTCAGTATTTGTTAGAAGTGTGAAGTATTGATATATATGAGAATTATGGTTTTATTTTTTAATTGTTACAGTAAATAATCCTTACCACAAATGAGTCATTTTTAAAATATGTATTTTTAAATGAATGGCTTTTACAGATAGGTTAATACAACTGTACTGCTGTATTATCTCAGTCAAAACTAATACTTTATTTTCTTTATTTTACAAAGCTTTAAAAAGCCTGGAAACAACTTATTTCTTGCTTGTATGTTTCCATCTGATGATTGGGAATTACTTTTCTAGGTAACTTTTTTTGAAACTACTTAGTGAAATGAAAAATAATTACAATTTAAAATAGCTAATTCTATCTTTCTAAAAATAAAAAAGTAGGGCTGTTCTTAGCATGCCAGTGAGTAAATAAGCACACAAAATACATAGAAAATGTAATGTGATTTATAGTACAGTCTCATGAGTACGAGAAGCTTATATTAAAGAAATATTTTATTGAAAGGCCACAATCACATTCACAAACCAATACTGTCATTGCTAATCTGAACTATTATTTTTATACTATATATTGTAGTACAATAATATAGACCTGTTGGATTCTGTTACTTCTGACACTCAGGAAGATATTATTGGTGTAAAATTAATTTTATCTTTGTTAGGAATGAAAGTAGCCCACTTTGTGTCAAACATCTTACTACTATTGGAGCATGTAAGTAATGATCTACATTTTTTATGAAGATGGTTTTTAAAACTTTTGTTTTATTGGAATGCATATCTCTTTTCTGAGTTGGAGAAATTAGCAGTTGCCTTGAAAATAATATTCTGGGCCGGGCGCGGTGGCTCACGCCTGTAATCCCAGCACTTTGGGAGGCTGAGGCGGGTGGATCACGAGGTCAAGAGATCGAGACCATCCTGGCCAACACGGTGAAACCCCGTCTCTACTAAAGTACAAAAAATTAGCCGGACGTGGTGGTGCGTGCCTGTAGTCCCAGCTACTCGGGAGGCTGAGGCAGGAGAATTGCT